>BPVZ01000270.1:52341-69176 GCA_020521535.1 Rubroshorea leprosula | reverse complement strand
TCTGTCCCTTAATGATAAGGTCCATACTCAAGTAGTGCATGTAATCGAATCCCAGATTATAAGAACCATTCACTAGGTTGCTTAGATTTCCTAGACATGACGGAATCAAACCTGATAAACTATTCTGCTTCAGATCTAAAACATGGAGATTAGAAAGGAAACACAAATTTTTTGGTATCTTTCCCCTGAACATGTTTCCTCCCAGCCCTAGTAATGTCAACATCGGTAGACTTTCTCCAATCCATCTTGGAACGCCTCCATGGAATTGATTATTTGCAAGATTAAGTTGCAACAATTTGCTGCAGTTACGTAGGGATGAAAGCTTTCCATAAAGATTGTTGTCATTCAAGTTCAAACATAAAAGCTGAGACTGTAGGGAGCAAAATGAGCTTGGAATGTTCCCACTGAAGTTGTTCTTGGAAAGATCTAATATCTCTAAATACTTCAACATGCTTATGGAAGAAGGAATGTTGCCATTGAAGTTGTTCTCAGAAAGATCCATATAACGCAAATACAACATATCCTGGCCAAAGTTTTCTGGAATGGGTCCAGAGAGTAAGTTTTTCTTCAAACAAAGATAGGTGACATCGGAAAAATGCGGAATCGGTCCCTCAAATAAATTAAAGCTCAATGCTACCTTTGAGCCTGGTGCAAATTTTAATGATTTTGGAAGCTTTCCACGTAATCTGGTATTGGAAAGAACTAAAAGTTCAATCTGTGGACTTAGTTTCCAAAACCATTCAGGTACAAAATCTTCGATGTTGATATTCCAAAGGATAACGTAGGCCAGTTCCTTCTGAGTTAGGAACCACGCAGGAAATTTGAGATCCATTTGGCAGTTAACAACTATGATGGAATTTAGACTGAAAGGAGGAACCCAATCATGTCCCACATGGAATGTCAATGACTTTTCTCCAACATGATTAGAAGATAAAGCAAAATCTTTCAGATTTTTTAGGTGGAGAAAATGAATCCTAGATACAACCCCTTCCCAATTATTACTACCAAGATATAAAAGAGACAACTCTTTCAACTGTCCAACAGTTTCAGGAACTGTTCCTCCCAATTTGTTGGAAGAAAGGTGTAATACCTTCAAGGATGATAGGTTTCCAATAGAAACTGGTAAAGGACCATAGAAATAATTCCAAGAAAGAGAGAGATACCTCATGTTCTTAAGATTTTCCAAGGATGGAGGTATTGGCCCAACAAACCCATTGGTACTCAAATCCAACACTTCCAAACTATTGTTGCTGCATTTTGACAACCCCTCCACTAGTTTGACTATTTCTCCAGACATATCATTGCCAGACAAAGCTAAGAATTTCAAGTTGCAGAGATTTTTCCAAGCATCAACATTGTCTAGAGTGTCCTTAATTCCGCTATATGACAAATCAAGCTCAACAAGGGTACTGATATTGAATAGCCAACTAGGTAATGGTGAATTGAAATTATTACTTTGAAGATTGACGACCTCAATTGAACTCAAATTCACGACTCGAAGAGAAGGAGGGAGGTCATTGAGATTGCAGTAAGGAATATGCAACTGCACCAAGAGAGGAAGCATGTTTACAGCTTGCAACCAATTGGTTGCTGCTAAATTGAGATTTGCACCAATTAGAAAAAGGTTTTTCAACAATGAGAGTCCAGAGATCCAATTCAAATGGGAAACCCAAAGAAAATTGTTCCACGAGAGATCAAGGTAGCACAAATTTGACAAATTCCCAAGATGAGGAGGAATCAATCCAGCAAAAGATGCATTAGAGAGAATAAGGTAGCTCAACTTGGTGAATGAACCAATAAAGTTTGGAATTGGAGTGTGTTCGAAATTGTTCAAGCTTAGATCCAAGTAGTTTAAATATTTCAAGTCAAGCAATGAAGGATCTAGCTTACCTTGCAAGGGTGCCAAATCACCACTAGGTTGGTTCCTGAGATTAAGCATTGTGACATGTCCGGTTTGCTTGCTGCAATTTACACCTTGCCATGCACAACAATCATTCCCAACCCAAGAAGAAAGACGGCCTGAAGGATCTTTAAGACCTGCTTTAAATTTGAGAAGTGCATTCCTCTCTACCTCCCAACAAGTTGTGGTGAAGTTGGTTGAATAGGGATCAGATTGACTTGCTTGGAGGAATAAAATTTCATGAGAAAATAGGTGAACCAGAAAGAGAAGAATGTGAGTGAAAATGGAAGTGATCATGGCCAGTGTTTTTCCTCACTGAAATAGTGGTTCAAGACAGAAGGAAATTGTTATAAGAACTTAATGGAAGGGTATTGCTTTATAGTGTTGTTGCCATGAGAACAATTCCCTTAAATTGTCCTACGGAGAGAGAGAGAGAGAGAGGAATGCTCGCAAGGTCAAGTTGATTTGCCTCACGCAAGAAAAAACCCATATCATGCACTTGGGGAACTAGCCCGTCTGGTTAAGTGCGCAATTCAGCTAACGAAGAGTGGGGTTCGAATCTTGCGTGAGTATTTTACCTGTAGGCTTTAGGCTATATCTCCCAAATTTTTAACTATTCAAAAAATAAAAATAAAAATCCCCAATCATGGTTAGACACCGCACTAATTAATAATATGTTTAGTTTTAGAGAAATAAAAAGGAAGAAGAGAAGAATAGATTTCTTTTATCAATCAAATTACATTATTTAAAAATATTATAATAATTAATAACATGTTTGAGTTCAGAAAAATAAAAGGAAATGAAGAGAAGAATAGAATTTTTTTTTTTATCAATCAAATTATATTATTTAAAAATATTATAATTTGATTAATTAAAAAATTAATCCCTTCCTTTTGCTTCCTTCCTTTATCTCAAACCAAACATATTCTAAGTTTTCTAATTAGCACATGCCCATTGACAAGGAGAAAGACAATGACAAAGCTGGCATATAGTCTTCCAATAAAAGTCAAATGCCCGATAATGAAGCAAATAAAAGTCAAATGCCCTTCTAGTTTTTCTTACCCGATAATGAAGCAAATAAAAGTCAAATGCCCTTCTAGTTTTTCTTACCCGATAATGAAGCAAATAGATTTTCTTGTCCCCCTCCCCACTTGTAGGCAAGTGGCAAAGCCACTTTGCCTTGTGGGTGAACCTTAAGGGCGTCTTTGGCATACGAAGCTCTTTATTGTGAAAAGGTTAGAGGTATTTTAGAATTTTCACACTTTAATATTAAATAAAGGGTAAATTTTGTATTTTTAACCTTTATTTTTTCTTTTTACGATTCTCAATAAACAATATTTTCTTACATTATTTAAAGGAAAACTTTCCCTCAACTTTTTTAACGTAAGACTCATTTGATAACTTTCTCCTTACTATTCTCTCTATTAACTTCATATTAAATATGAAAAACTTAATAATTTAATAAAATTTTATTACAATATTTATCAACCATGTACTAAAAAAAAAGACATGTATTATTTAAGATGGCGTCTCCTCACAATATACAACAGCTGGTTGAGCTTATATTTTATAACTAAAAAAACTTGATCTGATGTACTAAATAACTTATTCCTAATGGTCTTTTTCTTTTCCCTTGAGAAAAATTGCCTTTTTCCCTTTAGAAAAATTGCCTTTCTTTCTTAACACGGTACCCATGTGTGTCCACAACGAAATTGGAATCAAGTCTTCTTTGTTTTTTACCTCAATTAGATTTTGTGTTTAAACAACTTTTCTAAATCCAATCTTTAAACTACTATCCTTTTTAAATGTCAAAATTTCAGATCTGAAACGCCAATGCCTATGTGGACAATTTTGTGACTTCTAAACAAAGTTTTTAAAGTTATAGTTTTAAATTTGGTAAATTTTATATAAATTTTGAGAGTAAGAATCAACTTTTAAAATAGATAGAAGCAAAAAAAAAAAAAAAAAAATTTGTGCTTTACAGTTTACAATTATTTATGGCCCAAACTATAAAAAAAATTGATCAATCTAAGCTATGAAAATAATAAAATAAAAAATATATACTCTTGATATATTTGGGATGTATGAAGATTTATTTTCTATTCCTAGTTTGTGAAATAAGTTTTCAATCTCGTATAATATTTATAATTTGACTAAAAGATAATTATAGTAAATCAAATATGACATTAGAAATTTGACCAAACACAAGGGTTGGAAAAAGTGTTTTAACAAAAATAAGTGAAAAAAAGAAAAGAAAAAGGGAAACAATTACTTTTAACCAAAAATATATTTTTTTTTATAAGATGAACTATATATTAAAAATGTAGTTCACCCTATGAAGTTATGCATGTGGGTGGGGTTGTTTTAGAAATTTTAATTTCCCGGTCTTTACGGATGCCTAAATGGGATCTCCAGTATACCACAATATTCAAACCTAGACTTTATATGTTTAAAAGATATATATATATTGGTATTAACCTCTCGGTATCCAATAACTACATTGAGTCTCAATTAATCTAAAATCAAATCGGGTCAAATCCCATAAAAGAGAAGCTCTCCTAGCACTTGTTTCTCCATTTACAAAACTTAAACTCGAAACCTTATTTAAGGAAAACCGAGTTCCTTCCACTCGAACCAACAGGTTGTTGATGTTTAAAAGATATATCTTTTTATGAGTGCTAGCTAACTTTTGACATAATTTATGAACTAGCAAACCCTTCTGAAGATGCTTATCTTGAAAAACTCTCAATCAAAGCAAATAACTCTCTCTTTTTCTCTTAATAAAAGACCAAGTCAGTCATGCATATATATCCAGATGAAATGTCACACCCCAAAACCCAATTTCGAGACGCAACAGACGCCGTGCACTCGTGAGACGAGTCTCACAAATGCACAAGGCTCGGAACTTATCCAATTCACATTCTGATACCACCAAAATCTGAAGATCAAATTATAAAATTTACTCTGATATCATAAAATCTCCAATAAAATCTCCAAATACAAGATCATGATTCATATCTAAAATTCATATCCAATTACCATATGGCTAGCCTTCTAACTCGTCACTTCCCGTGGTTTCCCCATCCTCGGTTTCACTTCCTGAAATGGTGGACAAAGAAAAACTATGAGATAAACTCAGTAAGTAAAATATGGAGTGCCCTTAATTAAACTTGTAGCATGCCAACAAGTACAATCACGAAAAACAGATACGGGTACGGAAACGAAATAGACATCTCCTCTATAGGTCATGACCAGTGTTTAAACCTCCCACTGGCAGGCAACAGAAATTGCTAGTGTTTAACTCCCACTAGCAGGATTACAGGAATGAACCGGTTCTATCAAGAACATGTCGACATGTGCTAGCGTTTGACCTCCCACTAGCAAGCAACAGGATAACATGACCGTATCGGAGACAAAACAGGCATTAGTTAACAGAAAATTCATAATTCATTAATCACTTTCAAATCATCGAGACAATCAATTAAATTCCAAGTAGGCATGCTCAATTTAATGAAAAGCATAAGACATTTCACTTCAAATCAGTCATGCTTGTGTAAAACGGATTTAGTTCTGCCACCACTTCAAAAACAAATCAAAACATGCTTTTAAAACAGTACGGGCATTACCATAAATTTACTTACCTCGCATAAACCGAGCACTCAATCTCAGTGCTAACTGACAGAACGATCAGAAACCTAATCAAATATTCAAGGATCAATACCGTACTATCACAATTTCAAAGTAAACTCATCATTAGGATCATTCCTAATCACAATGTTATTTCCATAAATCTCCACATGATCAAATATCTCCAAATTCGTTCTCATATCACAAACTAATCATTTAAATTCCCGTTAATTGTTGGCCCTCGGGTGTGAACAGTACCCGTAAACAGTACCCGTGAACAGTAACCCCGACTTTCGCAAATTGGCCAAAACACTAGCTAATTCCACAGGATTTTCTCTAAAAATCACAACAACTAATCAAGCTAATTTACACTTAAATTAAACAAAAACCCACTTGAATTAATGCTTAAATCTCATCCTAAAGCTACCGGAATTATCCCCAATTTTCAGCCAAATTCGGACAACAATAGGGTAGCAATTAGATGGCTAATTTCAAGTTTAAATGGCTGTCAACATACCATAATTCTCCAGCTAAAACCGGAGCTGCAGGGGGAAAAGAGGCCGGCGGTAGTGCAGGGGAGAAACTCACGGATCTACCCAAAAATTGGAGGAACAAGAGCAATTAAGGCAAACCCAAGGCAATTAAAGCTAGAGAAGGGGAATTTCGAGCTATTTCTTACCAAAAAAAACAAGCCAATTCGCCCCCACAAGGCAAGAGCAGCCGGCGGTGAAGAAGCAGAGCAAGGCAGATCCGGCTTTTCCAGCAGGGGAGGGAGACTTCTGGGTTCAAGAACAAGAAAAGGAGGAGAAATCCAAGCTTTCTCACCGGTTTCCTCAAGGCTGGGGCCGGCGGCTTGCTTGGTTCCTTCTTTTTTTTTTCCTCTCGGGCTGCAGCGGGAAGACAAGAGCAAAAACGGGCTGGAGAAGAATGAGGAAAAGGGAGAAAAGAAATAAGCCATCCTTATCCAAAATCTTTCCCTCTTTAAGTTCCTCAACTTTCAGAATATTCACATTAGACCCTAAACAATCTTTTCTCACAATCAAGTCCTTAACTTACACTTAAATATTCCCGAAAATTTGGGATATTACATGAAATTAGATTGAAGTCTAATTGATTCCTCTCATCACGGCCTCACCTACCTTGCTAATTAAAAAAAAAGAGGGACCAGCCAAAGTCGGTTGATGAAATTGGAATCAAGTCTTCTTCTTCTTTTTCTTTTTTTCTTCAATTAGATTTTGTGTTTAAACAATTTTGCTAAGCACAATCTTTAAGCTTCTGTCTTTTTCAAAAGTTGAATTCGGCATCTAAAACATCAATGCCTATGTGGACAATTTTGTGACTTCTAAACAAAGCTTTTAAAGTTGTTGTTTTAAATTTGGTAAATTTTATAAAAATTTTGAAAGTAAGGATCAACTTTTAAAATGTATAGAAGTATAAAAATTGTGTTTGACAGTTTATAACTATTTATAGTCCAAACTGTAAAAAATTTATCAATCTAAGCTATGAAAATAAGAAAATAAAAAAAATACATTTGATAAATTTGGGATGTATGAAGATTTAGTATCTATTCCTAGTTTGTGAAATAAGTTTTTCAATCTCGTATAATAATTATAATTTGACTAAAAAATAATTATAGTCAATCAAACATGACTTTAAAAATTTGAACAAACAGAAGAGTTGGAAAAAGTGTTTTAACAAAAAAGAAAGAGTAAATGAGAAAAAGATATACAATTACTTTAAAAAAATTTATTTTACGAGGTGAACTGTGCATTAAAAATACAGTTTACCTTATAAAATTATGCATGATTGTGGGGTTATTTTAGAAATATCTTTTTGTGAGTACTGGCTAGCTTTTGACATAATTTATGAACAGACCCTTTCGAAGATGCTTATCTTGAATAACTCTCAATCAATCCAACTCTTTCTTTTTCTTTTAATAAAAGACAAAGTTAGTCATGCATATATATCCAGATGAAATTGGATTGAAGTCTAATTGATTCCCTCTCATCACGGCCTCACCTACCTTGCTAATTAAATAAAAAAGGGACCAGCCAAAGACGATTGATGAAATTGGAATCAAGTCTTCTTCTTCTTTTTCCTGAATTAGATTTTGTGTTTAAACAACTTTTCTAAACATATTCTTTAAGCTTCTATCTTTCTCAAAAGTTGAATTAAGGATCTAAAACACCAATGCTTATGTGGACAATTTTGTGGCCGCTAAACAAAACTTTTAAAGTTGTAGTTTTAAATTTGGTAAATTTTATAAAAAATTTTGAGAGTAAGGATCAACTTTTAAAGTACATAGAAGCATAAAAATTATGTTTTATAGTCTAAACCGTAAAAAATTGATCAATGTAAACTATGAAAATAAGAAAGTAAAAAAAAAATACTCTCAATAAATTTGGGATGTATGAAGATTTAATATCAATTCCTAATTTGTAAAATAAGTTTTTCAATCTCGTATAATATTTATAATTTGACTAAAAAATAATTATAATTAATCAAACAAGACATTAAAAATTTGAGCAAACAGACGCAAAAACAATAAAATCTCCATTTAATTATTTTTTAATTCCGATTGAGTTATAAGCCTTAAGAAAAGTGTTCCCCAGCCTTAAGTGCTGGTTCGAATTCCCCTCCCAAATTTGTATATGTTATTGAAAAAAAAAAAAGCGAAACCCAGCCCACGAGTACTTCCGTCTCCGCGGACTCTGGGTCTCAGAAGTCAGAACTGAAGAGACTCTCACTCAACTCAGTTTTCTCTGCAAGTGCAATGCAATGGAAGATCTGATGTACTAATTAGTGCCATAAATCCTTGCAGCATACGTAGTTCTTAATCAGAAACACGACAGAGGCGGTAGACGAAGTGCCCGTAGCAGAATCAGGGTCCTCCATAGATTCAAATGACGACAATTATCTCCCCCAAAATTACACCCAAATCAAAGTACCGACGGGAAGCAGTAAAGACGACGGCAGCACACTTTGGAATTCCTGTTATGTTTTAGCGTTCGAAATCATCTTCTTCGCAATCCACATCCGTGAAACCTGTTGAAGAAGCTCATACGCGCAGGGTGAACACCCACGCCCTTTTCTGCTCCCACAATGATGGACTTACCTCAGTAAAACAAAGGTTAAAATATCAATTTGGTTCCTCGAACTTTTAGATTTGTATTGAAATTATTTTTAAACTTTAAAAAATATTAAAATTATCCTCAAACTTTAATTTTTAGTACCAAAATAATCCATTTGTTAATAGAAGTGCCAAGTGACTTGTAATTTTATCATAAAATCAGCTCTTTTTTAAAAATATTAATAACATGTGAAATTAAATAGTCATATTTTGCTATTGTAACATATTTATATTTATATATTAGATTGATATGTAATTAAAGTTGAAAGAAGAATTTGATATTTGCAATTAAAGTTTAAGAACTCCATTGATTCTTATCTTCAAACTTCAAAGTTTAAGGGTTAAGTTAGTTCTGATGTCTTAAACTTAAGATCATTATGGTACTAAAAATTAGAATTTAGGGATAATTGTATTTTTTAAAATTTAAGAAGAATTTCAATGTAAATCTAGAAATTGAAGGACCAAATTAATATTTTAACCTAAAGGAAAATACGATTTCCTATACTTATTTGGGAATCTTCAGGGTAGAATAATGAGTTCTCTAGTTTGGCATTAAATTCCTGGAGGTTTTACCTATAAATTTTTAGAAAATGATTTAGATATATGTATATACATACACAACATTTTCATACAAAACAACGTGCATAGGAAAAAATAGCTCCAGTCCTAAAATGGTCGATCCCGTGCAGAGAAAGAGGGTAATATGTGTTAGAATTTTAAATATTGACGTATATAGACTTTAGAATACTAAAATATAATAAAATAAAATAAATTCTATATCTTAATCTTCATAATTAATATGTCAAGGATCATTATAGATAAAAACTTACAAAACAAATATAATTAGTATTGTAAATCTTTCTCCTTATTTAACTTTTATACAGTGATAATCAATAAGACATGCTACTCCTTAACTCTATTATTTATAGAGGTAAGGTTTTCTAAATAGAATAGGGGCCTAAATAATTTTTTGGACACCTCATCAAGTAACTCACATTTAATTTCAGATCTTACACATGTTCATATAACATTTAAGGGTGAGCATTTTTTGGTACAGGTCATATATGAAATATATTTGATACTTGACTTGAAAATTTTTGGATACAGTTTTTTAAACTTGGTACTTACCCAAATATTTGAAGATCTATACTTGATATTTAACCCAACAGATGTCAAGTAACTTGTGAATATATACTTATGTACTTATTAAATGATGTTTTGCTTTAAATTTTTTTAAATTAAAATTTAATAAAATATTATTTACTTTCAAACTAAACTTAAATAAAACTAATAAAATTTTAATAAAATATTATTTATTACAATCTAAACTTAAACATAATCTAAAATAACAATAGAAAACTAAAATTCAGTTTCATATCAAAAACTCAAATCTATGTACTATTAAACAACTAAACTCAATTATATACTTAACAATAAAGAACAAAAAAAATGTACCCAAAAAATAAAATATGAAAATAAATTAAATAACATAATGAAAGTCCTTAAAAAAAGATGTCCACGTTTTTAGGCTCATAATGTCCTGGACTCACAATCTCCTAGACTCATAATGTCCCTAATCCTTTACTTTAGTTTGTTAATAAGAAATAATAACTGATGGTATTGTATCTATTTTAACATTCTAATATCCATGTTTTTGACTTACAATTTCTTATCATATTAAATTTGAAGTTTGAAGTTAAAAAATAATCTGTATAATGAATAAAGATTTGACTTGAAAATCACTAATAAAAAAATTTATATAAAAAAAAAAAGCTAAAATGAATTAAACTTTGAAGTTATAAATACTCAACATTGCCTAAGAGTACAACGAAGGGAAAAAGTTGTTGGTTTCATGTGTAATATATGTTTAATTAAGATTTTTTATTCATAGGTGGCATGTATGATTTTTTTATTTTTATTTTTGTATTTTATTATTTTTATTTTTTAAAATCATTATTATTATATAGATATTAAATATAATAAGTATATATAAAATTTTTAAGGTTAAATCCCCATCTTGGTCCCTCTATTTTGATAAAAAGCCCTTTTTTAGTCATCTACGTAAAAAAAACTCATTTTTTATCCTTAAAATTTGAAATCTGATCTCTTTTTAGTCCTTCCGTTAAGTTTTACCTACATGGCACGTTAAATGACGAAAATTTCAAAGTAGAGGATTAAAGAGAGGTTAAAAAGGGGCTAAATAGCCTCAATTTGGTCCCTCTGCTTTGGAAAAAGGCCACTTTTTAGTCCCTTTCCTTTGCAATTTCCGTCATGCAACGTCAAAACTTAACGAAATGACTAAAAAGGATCGGATTTTAAACTTTAGGACCAAAAAAAGGCTTTTTTAAGTAGAGGGACTAAAAAGGGTGTTTTTGCCCAAGTAGAGATACCAAATTGGGGTTTTAATCAAATTTTAATTATACATATATAGGTAACATATTAATTAAATAAAATGGTTAAACAGATGAGGGAAACAATTATTAACATTTATACTTATTACTTGACTTTATACTCATAGATATACTATTTTCATATTCATTACTTATCTAATTTTTTTTTTTTTAATTTGAGTAAGGTATTTACCCAAATAGGTAAAATACTTACAAGTAACAGATATATCTGTACCCAAGACTCACCCCTCACATCATGCAAAATTGAGATAAAACTTAAACCCACTTGATCACATAATTTTATTAGGCTTTACTAATTTTTTCATTTAACTCAATTTTTAAAAACCAAATACAATTAATAGAAACCCACATAAAATTTCCAACAATATGCTCACAATGTCAAGTTCACTTTTTACCAAACGCAATAAAAAATACTGTCATCCATTGGAAAGAACACCGATGATTTCCTCAAGTCTTCTAATGAAAGTCTAAATGCTTTTCTCTGTTTTTCTTACCCTATGAACAAGCTAATCATGAGTGTTCAAATGAAATTGGAATCTAATTTAAGTTTCTAACATAAATTCTTATAAAATAACCATAATAAATTAGAATTAATTACTTTTGTGTAAGCTTTAGCTTTTGCAATAGGGAAATTCCTTTTGAAGCTTGTTTGGTTGATAAAAGATTATTAGCTCCTTAGTCCAATCATAAAAATCAAACGAAACTAGGTAGGAATAGACTTTCTAAATGGTATTACTTATTGTCACAATAAAAAGGTTTGCATTTGAGACACTAAAGCAGTTTTAAGTATAAAAATTTCACATAAGAGGAAAACAAGTTAAAAGAGTAGAGAATATATGTCTAGGCCCAAAAACTTAATAAACGTGTCTTTTGCATTTAAGATTGCGTCTTTTGATTTGAAGTGTTAAATAACTTACTCCCAATGTTTTTATTAAAAAAAAAAATTCTTTGTTTTTGTTCCCAATGAACAAGTTAACTGTGTATGTCCAAAACGAAATTGGAATTAAGTTTAATTTTTTCTGTTGAAGATCACTTTTGTAATGTAAAGAGTCAAAAGACCGCTTATTAATTAGCAGGGACAGAATGAGGCTGTTATTCTATAATCCGTGATTTCATTATTAGAGTAGGTACAATAGTTTGGCCCTGTACTCTTTTTTTCAAGATTGCAATCTTAATATAATCCCATTGTACTGAAGGAGATATATAAGTATGAAATGAAAAGAAAAATCTGTGTTTTGGTAAAAAAGCAAAATTCAAGTCTTTCTCGCTGTAATTTCGTGCGAACAAAACATATCCTTCTCTACTGCATCTATATAATGGATTAGAAAAGAAAACTTTCTAAACTGTAGAATAGAAATCTGCCTGAAAATATATATATGAGCACTCTTTCTTTTCTTAAGAGTGGATTATTGGTACTTCATGATCTATAGAAATCTACGAATCTTGAGCTTGGCAGACCATCGTCCTTTAGGATTCCGAAGAGTGTAGGAGCTGATATCAATTTCAGAATAAACTATAATAAATTATTCTCTTTATGGAGAGGTAGAAAATGATCTCTTCATATAATTTGTAGTACATTAATTAGAGATGAAATGAAAGCTAGTTTAGGCCGTCAAACTGGCCCCTTCAATGGCAAGAAATTAAAATAATAAGAGTTTATCTAACATAGCAATGCTTTTTCATTAAAAAAAAAAACCGTTTTTATGTCTTGCTTTTTAAGAAATTGAATAAACTTAGGTTGCATAAGAATCACACAAAACATCAAATTCAATAGTTCAAAATAACATAAACAAGACATTTTTCATCGATACTCCAAACCAGATAACAGCGGATGGAAAACATAGACATTCCGTGACAAAAAAAACAACAAAAACAACAAAAATATGAAGGCTGATGTTAGCCTATTATTATTGGCATCACAAAGTAAACATCCACCAAACTAGTCATCTGTCTTCATAATCCAAAGCCTTCAAGGAAGACAGTATAGTTTGCAGCAGTCCAAATTGCTTTTTGGAGTATAATTGATAAACCTCGAAGACCTCAATTTATTGTCTGAAAGAACAAACAAAAGCTTATAATTTAAAATGGGTTATACAAGTACTATGTGTAAGTAGAAGTGAAAGTTATATATGTACCTTTGCCATATATTGTCTCAGCTTCTTTCACCCTTCAGCATCTTCTGCAAACAAGTAGCCTTCACTACAGTGAAGACGCAGATCCTGTCTGTCATTTCTTCCACAAACCGAAAGTAAGCATGTCTCCAAGACCTCTTGATCACCAAAGTTCCCAAGACAGCCCAAAATCCCACCACAAATCCAGACACCACTCCTATGTAGAACCAAATATTCTCGCCGTTTCTGCCCTTGTCAGTTTTGTCATCCGGAGCATCACTTCTGTGTATTGAACAGTTGATCTGCAATGGAGCCCCACAAAGTTTTGGGTTTCCTTCAAAAATGGATGGATCATTGAAGGTTTGGAACTGGTTTGTTGATGGAATTGATCCTGAAAGATCATTATAAGACAAGTTCAAATGGCTCAAGAATGTCATAGATGACATGCTTGCTGGAATCGAACCTGAAAGACGGTTGTTTGAGAGGTCAAGAGTTTCTAACAGCCTCAAGGCTCCAATCTTCTCTGGAATTTCTCCTGTTAAATTGTTTTGAGATAAACTCAAAGAAACCAAATTGTAAAGTTGTGTTATCTCCTTCGGGAGCTCTCCTTCAAGATTATTTCTTGACAAGTCTATCAAGGTCACTAGAGCAAGTGGTTTATTGATAATTTTAAGCCTCTGTCCCTTAATGATAAGGTCCATACTCAAGTAGTGCATGTAATCGAATCCCAGATTATAAGAACCATTCACTAGGTTGCTTAGATTTCCTAGACATGACGGAATCAAACCTGATAAACTATTCTGCTTCAGATCTAAAACATGGAGATTAGAAAGGAAACACAAATTTTTTGGTATCTTTCCCCTGAACATGTTTCCTCCCAGCCCTAGTAATGTCAACATCGGTAGACTTTCTCCAATCCATCTTGGAACGCCTCCATGGAATTGATTATTTGCAAGATTAAGTTGCAACAATTTGCTGCAGTTACGTAGGGATGAAAGCTTTCCATAAAGATTGTTGTCATTCAAGTTCAAACATAAAAGCTGAGACTGTAGGGAGCAAAATGAGCTTGGAATGTTACCACTGAAGTTGTTCTTAGAAAGATCTAATATCTCTAAATACTTCAACATGCTTATGGAAGAAGGAATGTTGCCATTGAAGTTGTTCTCAGAAAGATCCATATAACGCAAATACAACATATCCTGGCCAAAGTTTTCTGGAATGGGTCCAGAGAGTAAGTTTTTCTTCAAACAAAGATAGGTGACATCGGAAAAATGCGGAATCGGTCCCTCAAATAAATTAAAGCTCAATGCTACCTTTGAGCCTGGTGCAAATTTTAATGATTTTGGAAGCTTTCCACGTAATCTGGTATTGGAAAGAACTAAAAGTTCAATCTGTGGACTTAGTTTCCAAAACCATTCAGGTACAAAATCTTCGATGTTGATATTCCAAAGGATAACGTAGGCCAGTTCCTTCTGAGTTAGGAACCACGCAGGAAATTTGAGATCCATTTGGCAGTTAACAACTATGATGGAATTTAGACTGAAAGGAGGAACCCAATCATGTCCCACATGGAATGTCAATGACTTTTCTCCAACATGATTAGAAGATAAAGCAAAATCTTTCAGATTTTTTAGGTGGAGAAAATGAATCCTAGATACAACCCCTTCCCAATTATTACTACCAAGATATAAAAGAGACAACTCTTTCAACTGTCCAACAGTTTCAGGAACTGTTCCTCCCAATTTGTTGGAAGAAAGGTGTAATACCTTCAAGGATGATAGGTTTCCAATAGAAACTGGTAAAGGACCATAGAAATAATTCCAAGAAAGAGAGAGATACCTCATGTTCTTAAGATTTTCCAAGGATGGAGGTATTGGCCCAACAAACCCATTGGTACTCAAATCCAACACTTCCAAACTATTGTTGCTGCATTTTGACAACCCCTCCACTAGTTTGACTATTTCTCCAGACATATCATTGCCAGACAAAGCTAAGAATTTCAAGTTGCAGAGATTTTTCCAAGCATCAACATTGTCTAGAGTGTCCTTAATTCCGCTATATGACAAATCAAGCTCAACAAGGGTACTGATATTGAATAGCCAACTAGGTAATGGTGAATTGAAATTATTACTTTGAAGATTGACGACCTCAATTGAACTCAAATTCACGACTCGAAGAGAAGGAGGGAGGTCATTGAGATTGCAGTAAGGAATATGCAACTGCACCAAGAGAGGAAGCATGTTTACAGCTTGCAACCAATTGGTTGCTGCTAAATTGAGATTTGCACCAATTAGAAAAAGGTTTTTCAACAATGAGAGTCCAGAGATCCAATTCAAATGGGAAACCCAAAGAAAATTGTTCCACGAGAGATCAAGGTAGCACAAATTTGACAAATTCCCAAGATGAGGAGGAATCAATCCAGCAAAAGATGCATTAGAGAGAATAAGGTAGCTCAACTTGGTGAATGAACCAATAAAGTTTGGAATTGGAGTGTGTTCGAAATTGTTCAAGCTTAGATCCAAGTAGTTTAAATATTTCAAGTCAAGCAATGAAGGATCTAGCTTACCTTGCAAGGGTGCCAAATCACCACTAGGTTGGTTCCTGAGATTAAGCATTGTGACATGTCCGGTTTGCTTGCTGCAATTTACACCTTGCCATGCACAACAATCATTCCCAACCCAAGAAGAAAGACGGCCTGAAGGATCTTTAAGACCTGCTTTAAATTTGAGAAGTGCATTCCTCTCTACCTCCCAACAAGTTGTGGTGAAGTTGGTTGAATAGGGATCAGATTGACTTGCTTGGAGGAATAAAATTTCATGAGAAAATAGGTGAACCAGAAAGAGAAGAATGTGAGTGAAAATGGAAGTGATCATGGCCAGTGTTTTTCCTCACTGAAATAGTGGTTCAAGACAGAAGGAAATTGTTATAAGAACTTAATGGAAGGGTATTGCTTTATAGTGTTGTTGCCATGAGAACAATTCCCTTAAATTGTCCTACGGAGAGAGAGAGAGAGAGAGGAATGCTCGCAAGGTCAAGTTGATTTGCCTCACGCAAGAAAAAACCCATATCATGCACTTGGGGAACTAGCCCGTCTGGTTAAGTGCGCAATTCAGCTAACGAAGAGTGGGGTTCGAATCTTGCGTGAGTATTTTACCTGTAGGCTTTAGGCTATATCTCCCAAATTTTTAACTATTCAAAAAATAAAAATAAAAATCCCCAATCATGGTTAGACACCGCACTAATTAATAATATGTTTAGTTTTAGAGAAATAGAAAGGAAGAAGAGAAGAATAGATTTCTTTTATCAATCAAATTACATTATTTAAAAATATTATAATAATTAATAACATGTTTGAGTTCAGAAAAATAAAAGGAAATGAAGAGAAGAATAGAATTTTTTTTTTTATCAATCAAATTATATTATTTAAAAATATTATAATTTGATTAATTAAAAAATTAATCCCTTCCTTTTGCTTCCTTCCTTTATCTCAAACCAAACATATTCTAAGTTTTCTAATTAGCACATGCCCATTGACAAGGAGAAAGACAATGACAAAGCTGGCATATAGTCTTCCAATAAAAGTCAAATGCCCGATAATGAAGCAAATAAAAGTCAAATGCCCTTCTAGTTTTTCTTACCCGATAATGAAGCAAATA
>BPVZ01000270.1:33285-51352 GCA_020521535.1 Rubroshorea leprosula | reverse complement strand
TTTTTTTCTGTTGGAAATTACTTTTTGTAATGTAAAGAGTCAAAAGACTACTTATTCATTAGTTGGAAAAGAATGAGGCTGTCAACATATAATTCGTGATTTCGTGATTAAAGTGGTAATACTTATTGTTCAAATAAAAAAGTCCACATTTGAGGTGATAAAGTGGATTTAAGTAACAAGATTCCACATAAGAAAAAATAAGTTGAAAGAGTGACTATATATATATAGGAGATTAATTGGTATAAGTTTATATTGTAAAAAATTAGATAGAAAAATACTTTAAGATAATGTCATTTTAATAAAAATATTACCAAAAAAAATTAAAATAACTTCATTCTTGTTTTAAAAATTAAAACATTTTAGTCTTTTTCAATTAAACTTTATTAAAATAACATAATTTTAAAATATTTTTCTACCTAATTTTTTACAATACATATTGATATTTAATTTTCCATATATATGTATGTGAGATCCATAAACCTAATTTAAATAGACATATCTTTTGCATTCTAGATGGCATCTCTAAAGAGGATCAAATCACAAAATGATTGATCCTATTATAAAAATAAAAATAAAAAAGAAAGAAGAGGATAAAACCATATAATGATTTATCCAAATGTAGAAGGAAGAAATATCATGCTATTATGAATATTGATTAATCAAGGAAAAATCAATTTATCAATTGACTAAATTCAAAGATTTGATATTGATTATAATCTCATTAATAGAAGATTTTTAATTAATTGTTATTTTTTTATATTATGTATTACTTACCTTATAAATAAAGTTACTCATATGTAAAAAAAGAATAAAGAAAAATAAATGTGCAAAACCTACAAAGACATTTGTACTATGGATTAGAAGGCATTGATGCATCATAACATCTCGGCACTATTTCAAATCATGTGATATTGTGTCTTCCTTTGTCTCACTTGTCTTTTATTTTATTCATGTTATTACTATATTACATTGAGATTTCTATGCATTAAAGATTTTCCCATTATATTAGAAACTTCTTCAGTCTCCTCCCAACAAGCAAAGTTTGGCTCAAAGTTGATATTTAATAACTAAAAGTCTTGATTTGAAATAATAAACAACTCACTCCCAAGGGGTTTTTTTTGTTTAAATGCCTTTCTTTGTTTGTTACCTAATGAACAAATTAACCGTATGTGTCCACAACGAAATGGGATTCAAGTTTAATTTTCCTTTCAAGATCACTTTTGGAATGTAAAGAGTGATAAAAAAGAATATTTATTAATTAGTTGGAAAAGAATAAGGCTATAATTAGAGTATATACAATAGGAACAATAAAAAAGTTCACTTTAAGACCACATCATTGTAATAATTATTATTTTATATAAATTTATATTTTTATATGTTTAATTTTTAAATAAAATATATAATTAAATATCACATCTCGAATACATACATTTAAACAAAACTTTTTTAAAAGTAATATAAATATTATTTTATTTAACTTACATTTAAATATTTTAATAAAAATGAAATAAAAAATTTTATTAAAAAAAAGAGAGAAATTCCAGCCATTGGATTGTTAATCCAACAGCTGGACACTTCTCTCTACGTCGCCTAACATCATGTCGGGCGGTGCAGAGGGCCCGACTCTTGTTTGAAAAATGCTCTAAGGGAATAAAATTAAACCTTCGTTCTCCTTTTGAAGAAAACATCCAACAGGACATGCGTTGTACATGCTCTATGTATGTAATGCCAATGTAAAGATAAATGTATGAAATGAAAAGAAAAACTATATATGTTTTGATAAAATTAAAAAGCAAATTAAAATTGTTTTCTTTTTCTTTCTTGGTATAGTTTTGTGTGAACACATATATAACATTATATCCTTCCTTCAGTATTGCTATTGCATCTATTTCATGGAATAGAAATGAAAGGTGAGACTTCTTATTTTTATTTTAATATTATTGTTTTTTTATGATCAATACCTTAATTTTCTCTCTCACTTTTTTATTTTGGACATCTAATTTTCTCTCTCACTTAACACTTTCGATAATTAAAAACATGCAAAAACCCAAAAATTAACTGGCAAATCACGTGCAAAGTACGTGCCTGTTGCGTTCCGTCAATTGCTTTGTTGTGAGGCACGATTGCACAGATATGCTTGCTAGAATCAAGCCTGAAAGATGGCTGACTGAGAGGTCAAGAGTTTCTAACAACCTCGAAGCTCCAATCTTCTCTGAAATTTCTCTTGTTAAATTGTTTAGAGATAAACTCATAGAAATCAAGTTGGAAATTTGTGTTATCTCCTCCAAGATCTCTCCTTCGAGATTATTTCTTGACAAGTCTATTAAGCTCACTAGAGCAAGTGGTTAATCAAAAATTCAAGCTTTTGTCCTTTAACGATAAGGTCCACAATCAAAAAGTGAATGTAATTGGATCCTAGAGCATACCAACCATTCACCAAGCTGCTTAGATTTACTAGAATGAAGGAATTTTTTTTTTTTTGAACAGAAAAAATAAATTTATTCTATTATTGAGGGTACAAGGGGTACTCCAACCCTTGCCCACATGTTCAACTCTCCAACCACTAGGTCTATAACAATCTCATTTCTGACATATTCTGCACCCCTAATTTATTGAAGTTTTACCAACAATGATATTTCTCTTACACTACATTAGGTTTGCCCCTTTGTTTTATACACTCCTTTGGCTCCAATAACCAATCTGTGAGGCTCACAAACTACCCCTCCTTATTTGCACTTAACAATTCAAAGGATCTGAGCTATATAGTCTCGAATATTTCTACAACATCGCATAGATTATCTTGGAACACAACCTTGTTTCTAGCTAACTATATTGACCATATAACAACAAACCAGATAACTTCCCATCCTTTCTTGTATCCTTATCAAGGAGTAAGCCATTATGTTGCTAGAAAGATTCCCAACAATTGCCTATGCCTACAGAAACCAAACCCCACCATCTCAAACACCTTGTCCAAACATCATTTGCTCTTTTGCAATGCAGTGATAGATGATGTGCAGTTTCAATCTCATATGAACATAGACCACACTTTGTCATATTGTAATCAGTTATCACCCTTCTTTCGAATAAATTAAACCTTGTTGGAATCTTGCCTTGCACTAATTGCCATGCAAAAGTGCACACCTTATTAGGGATTGAGGCATTCCATAATTTTTTGAAAGTCACTTTATCCTCTTTCTGTTGTTGCAATGATAAAAGCCTATAACCAATTTCGTTAAATATCTCCCTTCCATTGAAAGCTTCCATTCCCACTTCTTTGGTTAGGCCTATTATACCTATGATTTTGATGATTACAAAACACATTTGAGTGACTAATTTGTTAATTTAAGTGTGTAGTTGAACTTTCAAAAGATTGCAAAATTAAGTGAACTTGGACTACACTAAATTGGACCAAAAAACCTGTGAATTGTGCATAAAGCTAGCTCTAGAAATCTGCAATTGGCTTTGGTGAACAAAACTATGAAGAGCCGGCTTTAGAACCTATAGCCGACTTTACAAGTGAGTTTTAAACCTATAGTTTGGCACATGTGGAAAACAAACGCAAAGCCAACTTTAACTTTGCAGCCGACTATGATGGTGCATCTAATGCACAACGGTCAAATTATTTAAAGATACTTTAATCTTTTTAAAGTCAGATTTCCAAAGCTGGCTTTACGTTTTTGCAGCCAGCTCTTAAGAAAAACAGAATGTGCAAGAAGGCTACAAAGCAGGCTCTAGAGTTTAAAGCCAACTTTAAAAAGTCGGTTAAAGCCGGCTCTATTGACAAGTCTACAACTCAAACTTACTCGATCTACAGAGCATTTAATGACCCCCAAGAGCTAGAAATGACTATCTTCAACCAAGGGGCTATAAATATGGTTGGTAACAGATTTGGAATAAGTTTTAGAGCATTGTATTGAATATCTTTACTTACCAACTTATGCTTTACTTGAGTTTTTTTATCTTTGAGTGATCTTTGCTTGTAATCCTTTTCTTGTTCTACTTGTATGTTATCTTGGGAGTGTGATTATTCCTTCAAGAGTGATTTGTAAACAGGATTCTTGGGGTTTAACTTGTAAAGGGGTGAGATTTGAGAGAAACACCCTTCTTCTTGTAAAAGGATTAAGTGGCTCCTTTAAACCACTCTTGTTTTTCTTAGTGGAGAGTGTGGAGGAAATCCTTGGTAAGTGAAGCCAAGGTAGAAGACTAGGCTCCAAGTGATCAGACCAAACCTCTATAAAATTATTGTGCAAGCTCTTTTTCCCTACTCTCTCTTTAATTTTTGTTTGCTGGTTGCAAAGAGGTGAAAGTTTTCCAACTCCAATTCACCCCCCTCTTAGAGTGCATTAAGCCAACAATTGGTATCAGAGCAAGGACTCTAATTTGAAGGTTTAACTACCTAAGAGTTGATTGAGGATGGCTCAATTTCAAGCTTCTCAACCACTTGAAGGTTTGTCTACCATTAAGCCTCATTTCTTTGATGGTACTAATTATAATTATTAGAAGAATATGATGAAGGTCTTCATGCTTGCAAATAAGCCCAAGGCATGGATTGTGACTATGAAAGGTCCATATGTGCCTATGAAAGTTGTTGGAGAAAATGAGGTTCCAAAAAAAGAAGTTGAATGGAATGATTAAGACTTGGAGATCAAGATCAACAACAAAGCAATCAACATGCTTCAATGTGCTCTCAATCTAATGGAATTCAATAAAGTATTTGAGTGTGATACAGCTAAGGAGATATGGCACATGTTAGAGGTAAACACAAGAAGGAACAAACCAAGTGAAGGAGTCAAAAATCAATAGACTCATTCACATGTATGAGCTTTTCAAGATGAAACTGGAGGAGAGCATTAAAGAAACATTCACAAGATTTAGTGATATAGTCACCAATCTCAAGGCTCTTGGTAAAGTTTATCCCATTCAAGAATTGGTGAGGAAGATCCTTAAAAGCTTGCCTAAGGTTTAGGAAGTTAAGAAGACCACAATTGAAGAGGCTAAGAATCTCAACACTCTCAAGCTTGATGATCTCATTGGAAACTTGGAGACATATGAGATTGATATTAAAGTTGATGATGAAGTTGAAGTAGTTGAGAAGAAGAAAAATATTGCATTCAAGGCTAGCAATCAAACGGAAGAAAGTGAAGATGATGCTTGTGATGGTGAAGACATCTCCACCTTGATCTTTAAAGAAGTGAGAAGATTCATGAAGAAGAAGAACTTCAAGAGTAAACTTGTAAAAAGAGATGAATGAGAGTCTAGCAAAAAGAATGTGAAGTGCTATTAATGTAACAAGGTGGGGCATTATAGAAATGAATGCCCTCAATTGAAGAAGGGTGAGAAGAAAGACAAGAACAGCATGAAAAAGAAAACTTTTGCCATCACTTGGAGTGATGATGAGACTAGCTCAACGGAAAGTGAAAGCTCCTTGGAGAATGGTGTTGCAAATCTTTGCTTCATGGCTCAAGAAGATAGCTACAGTGATGAGGAGGTAAACTCTAACTTCTCTAATTCAATTAATGAGAGTTCCTTTGAGTATTTTTATGATGATTTCTGCAAAGTTCTTGATTGCTTTGTGAATGATATCAAGAAACTAGGGAATGAGAATCTTGCTTTTACTAAAACCATTTCATTGCTTAAAAATGAGATTGAATCTCTTTCAAAACAAAATAAGATTTTAGTTAAAGAAAATGCCTCCTTAATTGTTGAGATTGCATCTTTAAAGAATGAGGAATCTAGTAATGCTTTGAGAAAGGAAAATGAGAACTTGAAAAAGAAGGTTTGTGACCTTGAGAATGTGATTTCCAAATTTACCTTGAGTAAAGAAAATTTTGATTCTATCTTAAAAGCTCAAAGAAGTGTTTATGAAAAAGGGGGTATTGGATTTGATTATTCTAAAAAGCAAAAGACTTTTAAGAACTTCTTTATAAGGGGTTGTCAATTTTCTAATCCTAAAGTTACTTGCTATTATTGTGGTGAAAAGGGACATTTTGCCTATGCATGTCCTTTAAAGAGATTAATAACTCAAGGTAGAGTGAAGCAAATTTGGGTTCCAAAAAGAACTATAAGAACTAACCCCCAAAGACCCAAGCAAATTTGGGTACCTAAGATCAAAAATTGATTTTTGTTGTGTAGGTGTGCCTTGTGAGCAAAATGAAGAACAAATGGTATCTAGATAGTGGATGCTCAAGGCACATGATGGGTGATCCTTCACAATTCTCATCACTTATACCCTTGGATGGTGGAACCGTGACCTTTGGTGACAATGGGAAAGGAATTGTGAAAGGAATTGGTAAAATTGGTGACAAATCTATTTCTTTTGATGATAATATGTGGATGGATTGAAACACAACTTGCTTAGTATTAGTCAATTATGTGATCATATGCTTAGTGTTGTGTTTTCTAAATCTCATTGCAAGATTATTGATTTTAGAAATGATAAAGTGTTGTTTGTAGGCAAAAAGCTTAAAATTGTATATGTGATTGATTTGCATGACATAGATTCCAATATTTGTCTTGCTTCTATATCTCATGATGATACTTGGTTGTGGCATAAAAGATTAGGACATGATAGCATGAGTGTTATCTCTAAGTTATTAAAGCATGATCTTATTGATGGCTTGCCTAAGGTGAATGTGAATATTGATAATGCGTGATGCATGCATGAAGGGTAAGCAAACTAGAGTTTCCTTTAAGGCTAAGAAGTGCATATCTGCAAATAGACCTCTTGAGTTACTTCATATGGATTTCTTTGGACCTATGCGCATTCTAAGCATTGGAGGGAAATCATGTGTGCTTGTTGTGGTTGCTGACTATTCTAGATTTACATGGGTTGCTTTTCCTGCACATAAGAAAGATGCATTTGATGCTTTCAAAAGTCTTTATAAAAAGCTTCAAAATGAGAAAGGTTTACTAATTGTTTTTATTAGAATTGATCATGGGGGAGAGTTTGAAAATAATGACTTCAAAGATTTTTGCATTGAACATGGTATTGATCATAACTTTTCAACCCCTAGAACTCCTCAACAAAATGGGGTGGTTGAGCCAACAAATCATACCATTGAGGAAACGGCAAGAACTATGCTTTGTAAGAATGATTTGCCAAAATCCTTTTGAGTCAAAGCTATTGCAACCTCTTGTTATTTGTTGAATAGAGTTATGGTGAAACCTACTCTTAACGAAAACCCCTATGAGATTTACAGAGGAAGAAAACCCAAGATTTCCTACTTTAAAACTTTTGGTTACTAATGCTTTGTTTTGAATAATGGAAAGGACTCTCTTGGAAATTTTGATTTTAAAAGTGATGAAGGCATCTTTCTTGGATACTCTACTTCTAGTAAAACTTACCGAGTGTATAATAAACATACTATAGTTGTTGAGGAATCTATTCATGTAGTATTTGATGAGACTAACCATATTTTCTCTAGAAAGTCTTATGATAATGATGATGTAGATGCCACTGGATAACAAATGAAATATATGAACCTCAAAGAAGACAACACCAAGGAAGCTCAAAATGAAAAAAATAAGGAGGACAAACATGAAGAAGTGCAACAAACACATGAGCCAAAAGAACTAACTTTCCCAAAAAGGAGATCCTATTTCAAAGGTAATGATATCATTGGGGATCCATCGAAAGGGGTAACTACTAGATCTCATGCTCATAATACTTGTGCTTTTGTTGCTTTTATATCTCAAATTGAATGAAAGAATCTTGATGATAGTTTAAATGATCCTAATTGGGCAATGGTTGTGCAAGAGGAATTAGCTCAATTTGAAAGAAACAAGGTCTGGAATCTTGTTTCTAGACCTAAAGACCATCCCATCATAGGAACTAAATGGGCTTTTAGAAATAAGTTAGATGAGAATGGAGTTATGGTTAGAAACAAAGCAAGACTAGTTGCTAAAGGCTATTGTCAAGAGGAAGGAATTGATTTTGATGAGACTTTTGTTGTCATGCCCCAAAACCATAAGTGAAACAGACATTGTACACTTATGAAAGGATCCCACAAATGCACAAGGCTCGAAACTTGCTTAATTTACATCTAGCCATCCACTAAACTTAGATACAAATCTCAAGTACAATCTAGCTTTTATGACCAAGGTTTACTAGGCCAAGAGTGCACAATAATTAATACAACTCAATGTCCAAAAATAATTTAATTAGCGACCTAACTCCAAAATATAAGTGGCCAACCTTCTAGCTCATCACGCCCCTTGGTTTCCCACGTCCCGGGTCATGCTACCTCAAATGGTGGATGAGGAAAAAAAAACTAAGTGAGATAACTCAGTAAGTAAAATATGGGTAGCCTTTATTTAAAGTTAAAGCATGCCAAATAGCAATTAAAACACAAACAAAAGGAAAAATATCTTGGTTATAAACCATCAATGTAAAGTAAAACTCAATAGTGGTCTCCTCAATTAGTCATGGTTAGTGTTTAATAAACTCCCATTGACAGGTGTAAAGAATAACTAGTGTATCATCCCACTGGCAAGAATAACATGAACAAATATGTTTTTAAGAATACATGTCGAGATGTGCTAACATTTACAACTCCTATTGGCGAGCTTCAGAAATCATGACCATATTGGAGATTTAACCATGTAGAGTTAATAGGAAAGTCCATAATTTGTCTCCAATAATTTACAAATATGCAATAGTTAACAAGAAAAATTCATGGCTTACAAACCAATTTCAGACTTCCAGAACAAACAAATACACTCCATGTAGGCATGCTTAACTCAATAAAAATAATAATAACTTCATTTCAAATCAGCCATGCTCATGTGCTAATAAAATTCAGTTTAGATCATGCCACCATCTAAAAAATAGTTCAAAATATGCTTTTAAAACCTTTATCGTAAAATCCAAGGACATTTATCACAATTTTACTTACCTCGCCTTGTAGGCATACAACAAATTAGAATTTCAAGGATTCAAGATTGTTGGGGTGATTTAAAACATATATCACATCAAATGAATACTTAAAATATGCTTAAAATAGCTCCAAAAAGACATACAAAACAGCAGGTGTCCCAAATAGATTCTCTAAATAGAATAAGATGGAAAAATGTGAGAAATTGAGCTCAAAACCATCCTAAACACTAGCAGAAATATTGGGTAGCAAAGTGAGAGTTTCTACCATTTAAAGCAGCCCCAAAATGCTTAGAAAAAACTTGAACAATAGGAATTTTTTGGGCAAAAAACAGCAGCAAAACAAGGCAGATTACAAGCCAAAACTTGGCTAAAATGGATAGCATTTAAATAGAAAAGCAGCAGCAAAAAGGCAACCAAAATAAAGCAATAACAAGGGGTTTTAGAGTAAGGAAACAACAGCTAAAAGTCTACTAAAACCATGATACCAGATGGCAACAAATAATGTGGGAATTGAGCACAAAACAAAACAAATTTTTGGGAAAGTTCTAGTTAGATTTTTAACTAGAAGTTCTAATAGAATTTGCACCTAGAAATTGACCAATCTAGGCTAAATGATTAACAAATAACTTGTACCCTATGTCTTAGCGTTCTATAGGATTAAGAATCACCTTAATTCGACATCTATAGAGAAAGTTATGGTCAAAATAGTAACAAAAGGTTAAGCTACCAGTTCTATCTACCCACAAGAACCAAACTTGCAGCAAAGTTTTCACCTTGAAAATAGCTTAATTGGGTTAAACGTCCAACATAAAAATGTAAGGCTATCTCTTAACTTTCCATAGAATTAAGAATGAACTCAATCCAATAACTACAAAAAGAGTTATAGGCAAAACACTACTGCAAAATCATGCTATCAAAATTTTTAGCAAAAGGGATTAGATCTAGTGACACTAGGGGAAAACCAAGGAGGAAACTACAAAAAGAAATCCCAAATTGAAAACCCTAAAGGATTAAAGTTCACATAATTCAAATTAAAAATAAAAAGATGAGCAATAAGGCTGATTTCTTATCAAAAAGTTGTAGAAGGAGCATCAACTAGGCATTCAAATCACGAACAAGGAAAGAAGAATAGAAGGTAGTGATCTTGATGAGAGAAGTAGCATCAGAGAGAGATTAGGAGGTTGATGGCTTCAAGGGTTTTGAGTTTAGAATGAAAGAGGAGAGGAAAACCAAAAAAAGAAGAAGAAGACAACTCGAAAAAGGAAATTAAGTTTTCCTTCCCCTTAAATGTGTTTGTGCTCCCCTCTCTCTTTTTTTTTTTTATTTTTTTTAATTTTTTTGCTAACATCCCCCCCAAGATTGAAAATTTAGACAACTTGGTCCCCTATTAAAATCCATTTTTATATTAGTCATCTCATACCTAATTTAATTAATTAATTACTCCACATGAGTGCTAAAAATTTAGGGTATTACATTTGCCATGGTAGCTAAACTTGAAGCAATTAGAATGTTATTAGCCTTCACATGTTTTAAAGGTTTTACACTTTACCAAATGAATGTTAAAAGTGCTTTTCTAAATGGTTATATTCAAGAAGAGGTTTATGTTGGGCAACCTCCTAGTTTTAAAGATCCATTTCATCCAAACCATGTTTATAAACTTTCAAAAGCTTTATATGGCTTAAAACAAGTTCCTAGAGCTTGGTATGAAAGATTAAGTAGTTTTTTGCTTGCAAATGGTTTTTCTAGAGGAAGAGTTGATACCACCTTGTTTGTGAAAAATAAAAACTAAGATATACTAATTGTTCAAATCTATGTCGATTATATTATGTTTGGTGCTACTAATGATTTTCTTTGTCAAGAGTTTTCCAAAGCTATGCAAGGTGAATTTGAAATGAGCATAATGGGTGAGCTTAACTTCTTTGGACTTCAAATCAAACAATCCAAAGAATGTATCTTCATCAACCAAAGCAAATATACAAAGGAAATGCTTAAGAAGTTTGGCATAGAGCTTTGAAAGCCAATAGCTACTTCAATGAGCACTTCAATTAACCTTGACAAGGATGAAGGAGGTAAGCTTATTGATCCCAAACTTTATAGAAGTATGATTGGTTCCTTACTTTATTTAACTACAAGTAGATTGGATATAATGTTTAGTGTTTGTTTGTGTGCGAGATTTCAAGCTTATCCTAAAGAATCACACTTAGTTGCAATTAAAAAAGTCTTTGGGTACCTAAAGGATACTCCCAACCTTGGTTTATAGTATCCTAAAGGTTCTTTCTTAGACTTACATTCATATTCAGATGCAGACTATACGGGTTGTAAGATTGATAGAAAAAGTATAAGTGGAACTTGTCAATTTTTTGGTAAGACGCTCATATCATGGTCTTTCAAAAAGCACAAAAAGCACAATGTGTTGCTCTGTCCACAACCAAGGCCGAATACATAGCCACTGCAAGTTGTTACACTCAAGTGTTGTGGATGAAACAACAAATTTTGGATTTTGGCATTACCATGGATCATATTCCCATTAAATGTGATCATACTAGTGTTATCAAGCTCACTAAAAATCCCATCCAACATTCTCGCACAAAGCACATAGAAATTAAGCACCATTTTATTAGAGATCATGTTGCAAATGGTGATGTTGATTTGTTGTTTGTTGATACTATAAATCAATTAGCTTATATATTTACAAAACCTATTCATCGTGATAGGTTTTTCTTCATTAGAAATGAACTTGGTATGCTAGATCCTAATGCTTGATATGATTTTTGAATTTGATGTGCTTATTAAAATTTATTCAAATTAATGAGCTTGATTTTCATATTTTGATTGATTGTTGGTGCAAATATTGATATACGTATAAGATAGCATGATTTAATAGTTGATGTCCAATTTAAACTTAGTAAAATGAAGGAATATCAAATTAGCTGCATTTTCTTCAAAACAGCCCTAGACCTTTTACTTCTATCAATTAAGGCCAATGCAACTGGCTGCAAGTTTTGCATAGCCAGGTTAACCCTAAAAACAAAATGGTCGAGGTGGCCCAACACCAATCGGCTTTCATCCCATAGTTGACTCACTCGAGAGTTGGTCCAACCCAAACCCATTGCAAAACTAGCTTTGCCATTAGAGCCTGCTCTGCTGGCAATTTTTAAGATAATTGGCAGATATTGTTGTGATAACCTAGGCTTTTGATGATTACATTCTTAAGTACTTTTATTAAGGGGGAGCAATTTATGAATATTATGCTCAAATTACCTATTTTTTATGCTTTAAAGGTTGATATGCATGAATTGAAGAGGAGTTTATTGATTATGTTTATATATTTTTTGATGGATGACAAAAAGGGAGAGAAAGTATGCTGAATTTACTACCATTTTCTGAAGTGTTTTGATGCTAAAATTTTTGGTTAATTTTGAAGTCTATATGTTCTTTCATTGAAATATATGTGCTTTCATTAATTCATTTTCAAAGTGTTTTGTCATCATCAAAAAGGGGGAGATTGTTGTACCTATGATTTTGATAATTACAAAACACAGTTGAGTGACTCATTTGTTAATTTAAGTGTGTAGTTGAACTTTCAAAAAATTGCAAAATTAAGTGAACTTCGACTGCACTAAATTGGACCAAAAAGCTTGTGAATTATGCAGAGAACTAGCTCTAGAAATTTGCAACTGGCTCTGGTGAACAAATTGCAAAATGTCAGCTTTAGAACCTGTAGCTAGCTTTACGAGTGAAAGTTTTAAACTTGCAGTTTGGCGCACATGGAAAATGGATGCAAAGCCAACTTTCACTTTGCAACCAACTATGATGGTGCATTTAATATACAACGGTCAAGTTCTTTAAAGATTCTTTAATCTTTTTAAAGTCGAATTTCCAAAGCTGGCTTTACATTTTTGTAGTCAACTTTTGAGAAAAACAGAATGTACAGGAAAGCTACAAAGCTAGCTCTAAAATTCAAAGCCGACTCTAAAAAGCCAACTCTATTGACAAGTCTGCAATGCAAACTTACTTGACCTACAAAGCATTTAATGACCCACAATGACTAGAAACGGCTATTTTTGACCAAGGGGCTATAAATATGGTTGGTAGCAGATCTGGATTAAGTTTTAGAGTATTGTATTGAATATCTTACCTACCAATTTGTGCTTTAACTTGAGATTTTTTATCTTTGAGTGATCTCTGCTTGTAATCCTTTTCTTGTTCTACTTGTGTGTTATCTTGGGAGTGTGATTATTCCTTCAAGAGTGATTTGTAGAGAGGATTCTTGGGGTTTAACTTGTAAAGGGGTGAGATGTGAGAGAAACACCCTTTTTCTTATAAAAGGATTGACTAGCTCCTTTAAGCCACTCTTGTTTTTCTTAGTGGAGAGTGTGGAGGAAATCCTTGGTGAGTGAAGCTAAGGTAGAGAACTAGGCTCCAAGTGGTTGGAGCAAACCTCTATAAAATCATTGTGCAAGCTCTTCTTCCCTACTCTCTCTTTAATTTTTGTTTTGTGATTACAATGAGGAGAAAGTTTTCCAACTCCAATTCACCCCCCTTCTTGGAGTGCATTAAGCTAACAGGGCCTCATTAAGAAGTGCTGCCTGTAATTTTTGTGCAAGCTTCATTGCCATTTCTTTTTCCCTTGGCCTCAGGTCACGTCTCCACTTGATATTATAATGTCATCTTCCATCTTCCCACCATCCCATTTCTCGAATCAAATTCTCTTTACTTATAAATCACAAAAATAGTCTTGGATATGTGTCAGCTAAGGTCCTGTCCCATAACCACTTATCCGTCTAGAATTCTACCATTCCTCCAGCTCTTATCACCATTTTAAAATTATCTTCTAGCCAACCCTCCTTATTTCCCACCACCTCATTTAGATTACATATATCACTCCACCACAGAAAGCCTACCCTCCTACCCTCTCTCACCCAATGAGTCCAATTCTTACCTAGAGTGCCATATCTAGACTTAATCACCCTTCTCCAAAGATTACATTCCCCACTCGCCATCATATATCACCATTTACCTAGCATTGTAATGTTAAATAAACATAAATCCTTTACACCTAGCCCACCCTCCACTTTACTTCTGCAAACTACCTCCCATTTAACCCAATTAATTTTTATTTTTTCCTACTCCCTCCCATAAGAAATCTCTTCTAGTTTTATTGATGATAAAAGTAATACCTTTTGGGAGACGGTAGATAGACATCATGAAACCAGGTAGCGAAGACAAGACAGAGTTCAAGAGTGAAATTCAACCTCCCATGGATAACTACTTGCTTTTCCAACTTGCTAGCCTTTTTTAAAAGAGTTGATTAAGCCTTTCCATGTAGAAATGTTTCTTGGATTCCCACTGACCTGCATCCCTAAGTATTTGAATGAAATTTCACCTTTATTACAATTCAAAATACAAGCCATATTAGTTAGCCACTCCTCCTCCACATTCACTCCCATGATATGGCTTTTCAAAAAATTAATTTTGAGTCCCGAAATTAGTTCAAAGCTCCTCATGATGCACTTTGCAACCCACATATTCTCCTTAGTAGCTCTTCTGAACATAAGAGTGTCATCTGTGAATTGTAGATGGGATATATGCACTTTCTCTCATCCAACGTCCACCCCTTTAAACATGCCTTTTGTTACTGTCAATTCAATCACCCCATTTAAGTCTTCTTCAATGATTAAGAATAGGAATGGGGAAAAGGGATCCCCCTGTCTAATGCCCTTTGTAATGTTGAACTACTTTGCAGGCTCCCATTAATTAGAACAAAAACAATGGCTAATTGCAGGCATTCTTATATCCATTTTCTCCATTTTTCACTAAAGCCCTTTCTCATCATCATATAATCTAAAAAAACTCTAGCTTACGTCATCATATGCCCTCTCAAAATCCACCTTAAAACAAAATCACTCCTTGCCTCCTCGCCAAACATCATCAATGACTTCCTTAGCTATCACTGCACTATCCGCTAATTGCCTTCCTCCAATAAATGCCATCTGATTTTCCCCAATCACATTACCTAGCACTTTATGTAATCTATTAGCTAAAAGCTTAGATAGGATCTTATACATTACTCCAATAAGTGAGATTGGCCAGAAATCCTCCACACATTCTAGATTCTCCACCTTCGATATAAGCACCAAAAAGATGCATTAAAACCTTTGACCAGTCTCCCATTTGTTTGAAACTCTTATATAAATCCAATCATGTCTCCTTTAATGGCTTCCCACATCATTTTGATGAATTTGAAATTAAATTCATTAGGTCCAGGGGATTTAGAGCTGTCACATGCCTAGATTGCTGCCTTGATCTCATCCTCTTCAAATGTTGTCATTAGCATCAAATTCTAATCATCCGTGATTTGATTGAACTCAATATCATCAATTGTTGGTTTACTTCACCCTTTATCAACAAACAACTTTTCATAATATCTTGCTACCTTTGCTTTAATCTCCTCCACCTTAGTGCATTGTTTGCCATTAACTATGATGCTATTAGTCTCACTCTTCCTCCATCTATTCCTTATGCATCTGTGAAAGGAAGCTGTGTTAGCATCCCCATCCTTCAACTAGGTTTTTCTTACTTTCTACTGGAAGATCCTTTCCCTAATTCTTAAGTTCTTCCATAACATCTTTACATTCTCTCTTCTAGTAGCCACTTCCTCTTCAATTAATTGCTGATTTTCTCCTTTTAGATCCAGATCTTGAATGACCTCCTCTGCCTTTGCTATCTTCTCATCTAGCTTAGATGCATAGCCTTTGCTCCAAACCTTTAGCATTTTTTTTAGTATTTTTTAGTTTCTCCTTAAGACAAAAACCTACTAGAGATGAAGGAATTGACCCAGGTAAACCATTCTACTTCAGATCTAAAACATGGAGATTAGAAATGCAACACAAATTTTTTGGTATCCTTCCCCTAAACATGTTTCTTCCCAACCCTAGTATTGTCAACATCGGTAGACTTTTTGCTATCCATCTTGGAATACCTCCATGGAAATGATTATTGGCAAGATTAATTTCAAACAAGTTTTTGTAGTTACGTAGGTACAAAAGCTTTCCATAAAGATTGTTGTCATTCAAGTTTAAACATAAAGGTCAAACTCCTTATTTGCACCATATATATTATTTTTTTCACAATCAATTCCCTTCATAATTTGAAACCTGCAAAAAACTCCAAATTATCAACAAAGTCAATGTGCAAATAGAGGCCTCCATAATTTGAAACTTAGGGTTTAACCATTAATTTTTTAAGTTTTTTACAAGTTTTAAATTATAAATGATGTGGATCGAGAGTAAAAATTTTTGAAGGTGTGAACTGTAGGAAAAAATAATGTGCATGGTGCAAACAGGGGATTTGGCCAACATAAAAGCCAACTGTAGGGAGCAAAATTAAAGAGGATCAAATCTCATGTAAGGATTAATCCATCTATAGAATGAAGGTATATCAAACCAATATAAAGATTAATCAACCAAGAAGAAATCAATTTAGTAATTGATTGATTTCAAAATTTTGATATTGATTATAATCTTATTAATAGAAGATTTTCAATTAATTATTATTTCATTATATTATGTATCCATTCACCCTATAAATAGGGTTGCTCATATGTAAGAAAAGAATAAAAAATAAATAAATGTGCAAAGCCATAAAGACTTTTATACTATAGACCAAGGAGGCTTGATGCATCATGAACCACGTAATATTGTGTCTTGTTCTCTCTCATTTATCTTTATTTTATTCATATTATTACTATTTTATCATAAGATTTTTATTATTTGAGATTTCCTTGTTATATTAGAAACTTCTTCAAAAAAGAGTTTAGAATGCTGCCATTGAAGTAGTTCTTAGAAAGATCTGACACCTATAAATACTTCAACATGCTTATGGAAGATGGAATGCTTCCATTGAAGTTGTTCTCAGAAAGATCAATATAACTCAAATACAACATATCTTGGCCAAAGTTTTTTGGAATGGATCCTGAGAATAAGTTGTGCTTCAAACCAAGTAGGACGACACCAGAAAAGTGTGGAATCGGTCCCTCAAGTAAATTAAAGTCGAGATGTACCATTGATTTTGGTGCAAATTTTAATGAACTCGGAAGCTTTTCATGCAATGTATTGTTGTAAAGAACTAAAGTGTTAATCTGTGGAATCAATTTCCAAAAAGGAACCAAATCTGTAATACTGATATTAGCAAGGAGAATAGATCAATTCCTTTTGAGTTTGTAGCCATACAGGAAATTTGAGATCTATTTGGTAGTTAGCAATGTAGATAGAATTTAGACTAAAAGGAGGAATCCAGTCATATCCCACATCAAATACCTATGACTTTTCTCCAAATCTAAAGGATATACTAAAATCTTTCAAATTTTTTTTTGGGGAGAAAGTGAATCCTAGATACAACACCTTCCCAGTTATTATTATCAAGATATAAAAGCGTCAATTCTTTCAGTTGTCCAATAGATTCAGGTATTGGTCCATTCAATTTGTTGAAAGAAAGGACAATCATCTCCAAGGATGATAGGTTTCCAATGGAAACTGGTAATGGAGCAAAGAAATAATTCGAAGAGAGATAAAAGAGGCCTCATGTTCTTAAGATTTTCCAAGGATGGAGGTATATGCCCGTCAAACCCATTGGTAGCCTATTCCAACACTTCCAAACTATAGTTGTTGCATTTTGACAAACTATCCACTAGTTTGACTATTTCTCTAGTAATTTCATTGCCATGTAAAGCTAGGAATTGCAAGATGCATAGATTTTCCCAATCATCAACATTGTCTAGAGAGTCCTTAATTCCACTCTGACAACTGATATTGAACAACTAGACAGGTAATGGTGAATTGAAATCATTTGATGAAAGATCAATGACCCAAATAGAACTGAAGTTCACAATTGGATCAAAAGGAGGTTGCAGTTAGGAAGATACAAGTCCTCCAAGGAAGGGAGCATGTTTACAGCTTGCAACCAGTTGGTTAATTCTGAACTAAGGTTTTTACCATTTAAAAAAAAGGTATTTTAACGAAGAGAGTCTAGAGATAAAATTCAAATTGGAAACCCATAGAAAATTATTCCAAGAGAGACCAAGGTAGCACAAATTTGACAAATTTCCAAGATGAGGCAGAGCCAATCCAGCAAAAGATGCATTAGAGAGGATAAGCTAGCTCAAATCGGTGAATGAACCAATGAGTAGTG
>BPVZ01000270.1:19199-30399 GCA_020521535.1 Rubroshorea leprosula | reverse complement strand
AGGTGCCAACTCTGAAGTGGACAAGGAATACTTTTGATAAACGAGGAATTTAACTGATTTTTAACTCCCTTCATTTCTCTGCTATTCTCCTGATTACAGGAAAGGAAATCGGTAGCTACTACTGGCGTTGAAGAGACAACACAGCAACTCATGAATTAAACCAAAGGTTATAATCAGACTTTTTTTTATACAGCGAAGCACCTAAATTAGTAGATATTTTCTTTCTTCTTTGAGGCTTTTAGAGAATGATTGAATTTAATTGTGGGAGCTTTTCGTAAATTCCTTTTTATGAGTTTTGGGTTAAACTACTATAGTTTAGTCAAGTAAAGCTGTACTTATGCTGCATGCTTAATGTTCCACAAAATCTTTTTCAATAAAGTAGTCAATAACATGTTTTAAGGGTGAGAAGGTAAAAATGACTAAAGAATAATCTCTTTGAGCTTTTTCCTTTATGCATGAATGATAATAGTTAGTATTGGAAAAAAACTGACAAAAGCTGGAGGTAACCCAAGACATCATTTTTGGAGGTCCTTACCTTTAACCAGTGTTTACATCTCGAGATTGATTGAAAAAGATCTTACTAAATCAGATAACATTTGTATTTGTGTGATTATGAAAAGGCTTCTATTATTGAAGTAGCAAACTGCAATACATTGCTGCTGCCTTCAGGCTCTGTCTTCTGGTTTGGATGATTATCCCCATGCATCACAGCCCAGTGAAGATGAACGTCACTTGGATCTTAGATGCTGGATCCTTCTTGCAGCTGATTGCATGGGTTCCATTGGGAAGTTATTTGAGATGGAAAAGACATCTGCAGAGGTATAACAATGAGGGGAAAAGCACATTGTCTGATTTGTTGGACATTACCTGTCAACTAATAGACCTTGGAAATAAATTGATGCAGGAATATGGTTCAACAGCTAAGTTGCTTTCGGACTTTGCGGCTCTGAATCAGATTTGTCTACTATCACCATGCTGCTGAAATTTATTGTAATTTCATTACATATTAATGCTTTTAACAGAAACATATGTTATGAACTATAACCAAGTGCAATGGCCAACAGAAAAACTTTGTAGCTGAATGCAGTGTATGTGCATTCTCATTACAAGTACTACCTTTTTCCTTATTTTCCTCCTCCAAATGGAATCATTTACCCATATGTTGTAGCATTTAGATTTATGACATGTTACATGCGTGAGACTGAGATACTTTACAATCAAATATTTTCATACTCATGTGTGTGTATCTTAACCAGAAGCACTTTAATCAAGTTCATGGAGCATATTTTGATTTTGGCAACCGTACAGAAAAGAAATTTTGCATGTTTACAAGGTTCCCAGTCACCATATCAGTAGTCTAGTTACATGTCTGCACATGTTACAAGGTTCCCAATTACTATATCAACGATAAGTACAAGCAAATTGATAACATTTTCCAACCTTTTTTTTTTTAATTTATATTCACTTCATCCTTCCTATTCTGAGTTATTCTTCTCTTGTTCAATTCATTTCATGAGAATAAGATTTTGACTAACCCCAATGCCCTGCATCTATTATTGACTAGCTATAGATTGGCTTTTTACCAGATGCATTTTGATCAAGTTCATGGAGCATATTTATCTTCTGTACTGCTATTTGTTGGGCCTGTTACATGAATGCTCAAGATGAATCATTTCAATCTATTTTTTTTTCTTTGAACAAATCATTTTAATCTTTCCAGGTGTAATTAAGTTGGACAGTGGTAAAGGCAGGAAATAATCATCCAAGGAGAGAGCTCATCCAGGAAGTATCAGAGACCAGAGCCGAAACTGGTTCCTCATATTGGATATGTCAGCCTTTTCCCCTTCATGGCAAGAATTATTCCACCTGTAAGTTTGTTAGAGGATTTAATGATGAAAACACTGCTTTATCAGTTCTACTTTTGCCAATGTTACGTTACTAAACTTGGTTGACAAGTTGTTATTCCTGATTCAAATTGGGCATCAACTCACTTGTTTTATTCATTCAGGAATCCTGGATTCTGGGAAAGCAGCTTGACCTCATCTCAAACAAGAGCATCTTGTGGACAGCTTATGGACTCCGTTCTCTTTCCAAAACAAGGTGATCTCACAAAACAATCTGATAGTGTTAATATTTATATACTGCGTGCTTAAACTATGACCTAGTTGATCTTGTTGATATTTTAAGGCTTCAAAACAAATCTGAAATCTTTGTATATGCCACAGCACGCTGTACATGAAGCGCAACACTGAGCATGACCCCCCATACTGGAGAGATCCAATTTGGATGAACGTGAACTACATGATTCTTTCTGCTCTCAAGCATTGCTCATTAGGTAAGAAGAAGATATTGCCTATTCATTTTTTCTTTTCACTTCTCCTTTAGAAACATCTGCTATTAATTTGCATTTTGACCCTCTGGATCAAACTTTATATAGTGAATGGACCATACAGAGAAAGAGCCAAAACCATCTATGATGGCTTGAGGAGCAATTTGATTAGGTACAGCCCATGTTGCCATAATATTTATTTATATTCTTAAGTTGGTCTTATATCATATTTATAATATATATGCTTGCCACGCTGCAGAAACGTGGTTCAGAACTATTACCAAAATGTGCTCTGTGGGAACAATATGATCAGAAGCAGGGAAAGGGAAAAGGTGCTCGACTGTTTACTGGCTGGACGTCACCTCTGCTATTGATCATAGCAGAAGCTTATAGTGAAAGTTAGGACATTCAAGTTAATAATACTTGCCATGAGAAAGACAAGATTAGAAACAGAAGGAAAATTCAGCCAAAAACACAAAGAAACAAGGGGGTAAATATTGTATTCTAACATTTAGTTCTATATATACTGCTATGGTTCTCATCATATAAATTTTGAGAGAGGCTACACTTTCGATGAAATGGTTACTTACAAACTTAGTTGATGCTGGCATGAATATGTCAAGTATGCCTAGGAATTTTAACTTTGGACATAGAAGAAACCTGCTCAATTAAGCTTTGAGTCATGTTCCAAAAATTTATTGGGGTCATGAATCAATTCAACTGGATTGCACCCTCCTGTTCTGATTTCATTATTTCGTGAGCATCTAATTGAAATAACAGTGAGAGGGGCGAGAGAGAATTATCATCCGGAAAACCAGTCCTTTCCGTCCGAAATACCGATCTGGAAATTGGCTGACAGATCCACATTACCCTTGCAGTTTCCTCCCAAGTTTCTCTCCTATAAAGCTCTCTTTGTAACTGGAAAATACTACTGGTGATTATAACGTAGTTGCAGGGTAAATTCCTAGTCTTTACGGTTGTCTGAATGGGAACTCAATTATACAACATTCAGACCTGAACTTATTTGTTTAAAGAACCTATCTTTTTATGGGTGCTGGCTAGCCTTTTGACATAATTTATAAACGTTATAGATGCTTTTGATGATGTTTCTCTTGAATAACTCTCAATCAATCCAAATAACTTTCTCTCTCTTAATAATAAAAGACAATATTACTCATGTATATATATCCAGGTGAAATTGGATTGAAGTCTAATTGATTCCGGCCTCACGTACCTTACTAATAAAAATTGGCCCAGCAAAAGACGGTTGATGAAATTGGAATCAAGTCTTTTTTTTCCTTTTCTTTTCTTTTTTGTTTTTGGACAGTTTTTGTGTTTATATAACTTTTTAACCACGGTCTTTAACCTTTTTTTTTTTTTTTCAAAAGTTGAATTCAGTAACTAAAACGCCAATGCCTATGTGGACAAGTTTGTGACTTCTAACTAAGATTTTAAAGTTACATAGTTTTAAATTTGGTAAATTTTATAAAAATTTAAATAGTAAGGATCATTAAAAGCATAAAAAAATTGTGTTATATAGTTTACAATTATTTATGGTTCAAATTGTAAAAAATATATCGTTCTAAGCTATGAAAAAGTGGAAAAACCCTTGATAAATTAGGGTTGTTTGAAGATTCATTATCTTGGTGAAGTAAGTTTTTTTAGTTTTTATTATATTTATAGTTTGACCAAGGAATAATTATAGTCAACCAAACACTAAACTCTAACCACGCTAAATAATCTCCCTTTATTTATTTATTTTAATTCTTTATATGTTTTGTATGATCCATTTTATATTTTATAATTTAATAATTTAGACTCTATTTAATATCATTGTGTTTTTGAGATTTTATTTTTAAAATTCAAACCATCAAAATTAAAAATTAAAAACTAAGATTAAAAATTAAAATTACATATTTATTGGGTATAAAATTTTATCTGAATTTTTATCTTAAGATTTTTAAATTTTTAATAATCAAAACTAAAAATTCAAATACAACCATTATTCTATAATTCAGTATTTGAAATTTTTGCCCATTGATACGATTTGGGCTGATTTAAACCCAAATGATTCGGGCCGAACAAAACCCAGCCCACGAGTACTTCCGCTACGTGGATTCCGCTTCACTGAATAGAAGAGACGCACTTTACTGAGTTTTCTCTGCAAGTGCGATCCAATGGATGACCTGATGTAGTTCATAGCCGGAAATCGGCCGGAGGTGGTAGACGAGGTGCTTGGAGCAGAATCAGGTCCTCCGTAGATTCAAAATGAAGACGATTGTCTCCACAAAATTACATCCAAATCGAAGGCCAGCAGGGGAGGAGTAAAGAGGACGGCAGTGCACTCGGAATTCTCGACGCTATTCTCAAATTTCTGTTACTTTTTAGCGTTTTTCCGTTCGAAATCATCTTTTTCGCAATTCACATCCGTGAATCCCGTTGAAGAAGCTCAGACACCTATTCTTGGAGTCAAGACAACGGCAGTGCACTTCGAGTTTTCACTCCCTTTTCTGCTTCCACAATCATGGACTTATCTCAGAACCAGGTAAAGCAAAATACCAATTTTGTATATTTATTTCGTACTTCCACATCTAATTTTTTAAATCATAATTTCTTTACTTATTGTATAATCTAATAGGTTTAACAATTTAGTTGTGTCCTCCATTTTGAGATTCCCTTGATTAAAATGTAATGTTAAACCATCAATTATGTAGCCTAATTACCATGCTTTTAATCTTAATCATAAATTTAGGGTTCAATCCTTAATTTTTATATATAAAAAAACGTAAAAACATTATGGTTGTTAAGTTGGAAAAATCTCACACCCAGAAATAAAAAGAAACATGTGTTCCTCACATATGGAATGATAGAGAACATTTTTTTGCTTTTGATAACAAATGAAATATAAGATTAGAAGAGAACACAACTTTGTGTATATGTTCAGTTGCCTAAAAATATGGCAGTCTTTTCTTATGAGTTGATTGGTGCTCGTCTCTATAAATCTATGAAACTTGAGCTTCAACATGCAATATCCCTTGGCTCTTCATGGCATCGGGTCTCAAAGGGCCTTGGAACTGTTCGATTTGGAATTTACCAGAGAAAGCTGCCTAAATATAAGCTGCAATGACAGGAAAACAATGATAGTAACTTTCAAGGTTTTTTAACCTAGCTCTCTATTTGATTAAAACCCTTTTGTCATTCTATCTTTAGAAGTTGAAGTGTGTTCATCAATAAAATTTAGGTTATAAGCATAAAGGTTGCATCACAACCACACTCAACATCAATTTCAACAGTTCAAAATAACATAAACAAGACAAGAGTTACCATTAAATATTCTCTAAAGCACATAACAAAAGATTGAAAACACCAACATTCCTTGTCAACAGAAGTAATTAAACTGATATTAACCTATTATTAATTGCAACACAAAGTAAACTTCCACCAAACTGCTGATTTGTCTTCGTAATTCAAACCCTCCAAAGCAGAAACTACATTGCAGAACAGACAACATTCTTTGGAGTAGAACTAATAAGCCACCCAAGACATAAACTTATTACCTGAAACAAAAAACAAAAAGCTTATAAATTAAATTGGGTTATACATGTATTATGAATATATAACTAGATGTGAAAGTGAAAAATACGCACCTTCACCCATGGTCTGAGCTTCTTTCGCCCTTCAGCTTCTTTTGCAAATGAGCTGTATTCATTACAATGAAGACGTAGATCCTATCCTTCATTCCTTCAATGAAGCAACGGTAGGCATGTCTCCAAGGCCTCTTGATCATCAAAGTTCCAGAGACAGCACAAAATCCCACCACAAATCCAGATGCAATTCCTGTGTGGAACCACATCTTCTCAGACCATTTTTCATATCTTTCCATGCCAGTATTGCCTTCTGGAGCATCATTTTTGTGTCTCGAACAGTTGGTTGACAAAGGAGTTCCACAAAGTTTTGGGTTGCCTTCATAAATGGATGGATCATTGAAGGTTTGGAATTGGTTTGCTGATGGGATTGGTCCAGACAGATCATTATAAGACAAATTCAAATGGCTCAATAATGTCATAGACGTCATGCTTGCTGGAATTCGGTCTGAAAGATGGTTGACTGAGAGGTCAAGAGTTTCTAACAGCTGCAAGTCTTTAATCTTCTCAGGGATATTTCCTGTTAACTGATTCCGAGATAAGTTCAATGTACCCAAGGCTGAAAGCTTTGTTATCTCCTCTGGAATTCCTCCTTCAAGATTATTACTTGACAAATCTATCAACTTCACGAGGGGAATTATCTCAGTAAATTCAAGTGTCTGTCCTTTTACACTAAATTCCATATCACACTCACCAAATAAGTAATGCTCATAAGAATGATTTGCAAAGCGATACATGCCGCTTAAATTGCCTAGACATGGTGGAACGAACCCTGAAAAATTATTCCACCCTAAATCTAAAACATGGAGTTTAGAAAGATGACATGATTTTTTAGGTATCTTTCCCCTAAACATGTTTCCTCGCAATTGTAGTATTGAAAGCGAAGGTAGATCTCCGATCCATCTTGGAATGCCTCCAAAGAATTTATTGTCTGCAAGACTAAGTTCCAACAAGCTTGTGCAGTTATGCAAAAAAGAAAGCTTTCCAGAAAGGTTGTTGCCTTTCAATTTCAAATAAGAAAGCTGAGACTGCGAGCACAGTGAACTTGGAATGCTGCCAGGTAAATTGTTATTGGAAAGATCCAATGCCACCAAATTCTTCAATCTCTTCCACGAGGGGATCTCTCCATAAAGTTTATTATTTTCTAGAGATAAAGTTCTTAAGCTCTCCAACTTGCTAATCGAAGAAAGAATTTTGCCATTGAGGTGGTTTTCAGCAAGATCCACATACTGCAAATCCAACATAACTCGGCCAAAGTCTACTGGAATGGATCCTGATAATAAGTTGTGCCTCAAAAAAAGAGTCCTGACACCAGAAAAGAGTGGAATCGATCCTTCAAATAGATTAAAACTGAGTTCTACTTCTGCACCTGGAGCAAATTTTAATGATCTTGGAAGCCTTCCATGTAATTTAGTTCTTGAAAAAACTAAAAAGTTAATTTGTGGACTCAGTTTCCAAAACCATTCAGGTACAAAATCTTCGATGTTGATATTCCAAAGGATAACGTAGGCCAGTTCCTTCTGAGTTAGGAACCACGCAGGAAATTTGAGATCCATTTGGCAGTTAACAACTATGATGGAATTTAGACTGAAAGGAGGAACCCAATCATGTCCCACATGGAATGTCAATGACTTTTCTCCAACATGATTAGAAGATAAAGCAAAATCTTTCAGATTTTTTAGGTGGAGAAAATGAATCCTAGATACAACACCTTCCCAGTTATTTAAAGCAAGACGTAAAAAAGTCAACTCTTTCAGTTGCCCAATGGTTTCAGGAATTGTTCCACTCAATTGGTTGTCAATAAGGGATAAACTCTCCAAGGATGATAGGTTTCCAATAAAAATTGGAAGCGGACCAGAGAGATAATCTCCACTAAGATCAAGATGCTTAATGTTCTTAAGATTTTCCAAAGATGGAGGTATGTGCCCGTGAAAGCCATTGGCAGACAAATCAAGCCTGACAAGGGTACTGATATTGAACAACAAGACGGTAATGGCGAATTGAAATCATTTTCTGAAAGATCAATAACCTTAATAGAACTGAAGTTCACAATTGGAAGAGAGGTAGGGATCTCATGGAGATTGCATCTAGGCAAATGCAACTCAACCAAGGAAGGAAGCACGTTTACTGCTTGCAACCAATAATTAGTTGATGCAGAACTGAGGTCTGCACCTCCTAAATTAAGGAATTTTAAGAAAGAGAGTCCTGAGATCCAATTTAAATCAGAAACCAAAATATTTTGATAATCTTGAAATGCATAGTATGTGGAGAGATCAAGGGATTGCAAGTTTGAGAAATTTCCAAGATGGGGAGGAACCAAGGCTCTAAAGGATGCAAAAGAGAGATCAAGGTATACTAACTTGGTGAATGAACCAATGAAGTTGGGGATTGGAGTTTGTTCAAAATTGTTCCAGCTTAGATCCAAGTATTCTAAATATTTCAAGTCAAGCAATGAAGGACTCATCGTACCTTGTAAGGATGCAAAATCAAAAGCTTTTGGATCATTAATATTAAAACTGATGGGCGGCATACCGAGGTCAAGCTTTGTGACATGTCCCGTTTGCCTATTGCAGCCAACACCTGACCATGTACAACAATAATTGCCAACCCAAGAAGAAAGCCGGCCTGAAGGATCTTCGAGACCTTCTTTGAACTTGAGAAGTGCATTTCTCTCTATCTCCCAGCAAGTTGTGAAGTTGGTTGAATAGGAAACAAATTCGCTAGCTTGGAGGGATATAAATCCATTAGAAAATAAGTGAACGAGAAATAGAAGAAGAAAATAAGTGAAAATGGAAGTGATCATGGTCAATGTTTTCCCTCACTGAAATAGTGTGTTTCAAGTCAGAAAGGAAATTGTTGAAGAATATAATGGAAGGCTTCTCCTTTATAGTGTTGCTGCCATGGGAACTGTTCGCTAAACTTGTCCCCTTGAGCAGAGAAAGAGAGTAATGCTTGCAAGGTCAAGTTGCTTTGCCCTCACGCAATAAAATTCCCCTGTTATCCACTCACCGGACAAAGAGTAGTGCGCAATTCGCCATTCGCGCAATAAATAATCTTGTAGTACAAGACCAATCGGATACAGTAAAAATCCAAATGTCGTTTTCTGTTCTTCTTACCCCATGAACAAGAAAAATCATGCACCTTCACAAGAAATTGAAATCAAGTACAGTAGATTGGGTCCATTAAGCCTGCTTTTCAAATGATTTCTCTAGCTACTCTGTAACCAACTTGGCCGAACACAATTTTCAGTCTTCTTCTTTATACCTAGTTGCATGGTTTACACTAGCTTGCATAACTCTAGAATGCGGGAAGTGAAATTAAATTTTTAATAGAATTAAAATAATGAGAAAATTTTAAGATATCAATTCATATCAATTTACAATTATGAAAAAAAAAATGTTAAGTTACTAAATTTTCTTTATTTTTCCCATAAATTAGTAAATAAATCTTTTTTATCAAAACTTTTTGATCTTAATAGCACCTGATTATTTCTTGTTAGAAGAAAAGGACAAAATTGATACACTGTTCTTTGTTTTTATGGCAAAAAGCTTTTAAATTGTTTCACAATAAATCTTTATAGATAATAATTGTTGATAAGTGCCGTCTTGTTTTTAAAATTTTAATTTTAATATTAAAAATTTAATTTTTTAAATACATTAAATTAATATTAGAGTCTATTTAATTATCATAAATCTCAGAAAAATAATCCAAAGAAGCCACATTTTTAGAAGAACTTGGTCTAGGAAAATTAGTTTTGGGCACAAATTTCATTGCAAAAAAAATTGATAATATTGCTCTATATAATCAATTATATTATTTTTTAACAAATTATAATCAAATTTATTATACTAAAGGAAAGTAGAGAAGGAAGATCACAGGACTCGAACTTCTAATTTAAAAGTATGTTCCCACTAAAGCCAAACGGAAATCCACTTGACCCATGCGTGCGGAGCAATCAATTATATTATTTTAACACCATAGCAAGTGATTATTTCGATCGTAATTGATTACTAGACCCAGAAGAAACATTCTTGCATTGTTCAGTGGGAAATGCTTTTTAGAAAATTATAATTGATTACATTATTTATAAGCACTTATATTTTTTTTCAAAATAAATTTTATCAATTTATAACAATTAGATTTTTTTTTTGGGGATTTAAGTAAAAAAAATTAAAAATGCCAAAGCAAACCAAGTTATATTATGTATACCACTTCCTTGGTAATATATACTTTCTGGAAAGGAGGATGCGAAACCGGTCCTAGAAAGGTGGCCTAGAAATTTTCTTAAGAGAAATTCGTCTCAAAATATTCAAGAACTGTTTGCAAACACATTCAATCTAAATAAAAAAAATATAAAAAATATAAAAAGACTACATGCAGTCCGATGGTAAAACATGTTTCCCATGTTAATCAGTGGAATAAATATGAAAATGGTAACCAGCTCGTAACCGGAAATTGACCGGAGGTGATAGAAGAGGTGCTCGGAGCAGAATCAAGTCCAATGAAGACGGTTTTATTGCAAGGATTAAACCGAGCTTGAAGCTCAATCGGGGGAGGAGTATAGCGAACGGCAGACCACTTCGAATTCTCATCGCCAATCTCGAAATCGTGCTAGGTTTCAGCATTTTAGCGTTCTTAATCATCTTCTTCACCATCGAACATCTGATGAATCAAGCCGAAGAAGCTCAGAGGTTGTCACTCCGTTTCCTGCTCCCAAGATCATGGACCTGCCTCGGATAGAGCAAATGCTTTAATTTTGTAGATCCTTTTTTGGTTTGTTTTAGTCATTGGCGCTGAAAAATGGATGATTGGCTCGCTGTGACAGTTTCAAGGCGAGCACAAAGAGAGCTTGTATTGGGGAACCTATCGTCCTCATGTTTATTTTGGAATCCGCTCAAGGTATTGCGAAATTTTTTTAGTAGCAAAGCATGATTTCTTCTGTTTTCTTTTGTTTTGTTTTCTCAGATTTGCTTTCTTTTGTTAAGCATGATATTATTTGTTTAACTTTTTATGCTTATAATGGGAATGACGTTAAGAAATCTGTGCTGTTGCGTATTGCTACCAGTTGATTCTTCATTCTTTGTGTATTTTCTGATTGATTTTTGGATGAAGAAGATTTAAGAACAAGAACTTAGCAAAAGACTTTGATGAAAAAAACACAGGTCTGGATTTTCGTTTTTCCAGCCTTTCTCACATTCATTTCATCTTCTTCTACACCTAATATTTC
>BPVZ01000268.1:120638-137373 GCA_020521535.1 Rubroshorea leprosula | reverse complement strand
AATATATACTTACTAATATTTTTTAAGGATAAATTTAAGAGTTTTACCTAAACAAACCAAGATTTCGGAGAGATCTTGGACTATTTTCTATGTGGGCCGTTTTCTCAGGGAACCGTTTAAAAAATCTATAAAACTTTTCCTGTGGGAATTTTCTCTTTTTCTTTTAAGTAGATCTTAGGCTCTGTTTGGTTACATGTTAATTTTATTAGGAATGTATTATATGAAAAAATTAGTAAATTTTGTAATAAAAATTTATTAAAAATTTGTTAAATTGTTAATTTTTTAATATTTAGTTAAGAGCTTGACGTAAGAAAATACTTGTAAAAAAAATAGTTAAGTGAGTTTCTATGAAAATAGTTAAAAAACTTCTTCTTTTAGGATGTATAAGAAGAAAAATTAATTAGTTAAAAATTATATTAAAATATAAAAAATAAAAATATTATTTTATTATATTTTATTAATATTAATCTATAAAAATATAAAAATAACCTTAAAAAGTTCAAATCAAACGTCGCTTTAGATTGAGATTTCCAGCTGTTGTTCACCAAGAGAAGAAAAAAAAAAAATATCCGAACAGTAAAATGGATGAAAAAGGTTGTCTATAAATAATAAAAAAGCAAAAAACAAAAAATTAAAAATTCAGAAGAGAGGTTCTGGTTCTGTCCAAAGGGGTCCCACAATCTGAGCACTTTTTTATTTTTCCCTTTTTTTTCTCAGAACAGCCATGTTTTTCTCCATCTTCTTCCTCCTCTTCCTCCTCTTCCTCTCCCTCTACCTCTACCTGTCCTTCTCAGGGATCCCTGAATTTGCCCACCCTTCATTTGTCCATCATTTTTGCTCTTTGGAATCTGTTCTTCTCTGTCTCGATATGCCTTCTCCTTTCACATAGCTTCATATTTCTTCACATTCACCCTCTTTACGCGCAGGTCATCTTTCATCTCTTTCCATTTTTGTGTTTCACTAGTTTTAGTAATGAAATTACCGTTTCCTATGATCCTATCTTGGTTGGCTGTGGATATTTCTTAAATTTGTCAATAGGAAATTCCATTTTGGCATCTGGGTTTTGGTGATTTTGAGCTTCTGCAAGCTAATTTGTTTTGGAGGCTTTCCACTGGTTGCTTCTGGTTTTGTGATGTGGTTCTTGGGACGTATTGGGAAAATTCATGTAGAAGCGTGTTGGTGAATGGGGTTTGTGTTGAATTTGGGAGATAAATAAGAAGATGAAAAGGGGGAGAGATGATGAGAAGATTATGGGACCGATGTTCCCTAGGCTTCATGTTAACGATACAGAAAAAGGAGGTCCAAGAGCACCTCCCAGGAATAAGATGGCCCTCTATGAGCAACTGAGTATTCCTTCTCAGAGGCTCAATCCTGGGGTCGTGCCTCTTAACCGCAGTAACTCCGGAAGTTTCGTTCCCCATGGTTCCTCAAGCCAGGTAATTTTTGAAATTTTGTCTCTGATTTGTTTTTATTATTATTATTTTTTAAATTCCTAGAGTGTTTAATTTTGTTTAATGGTCTTTGTAATTTTTGATTATCATGGGCAATTAATGCTTTAAGGGAAGTAGCCTTGAAAGGAATATGCTCTTTCCTGACGTACCTTCTTCTACACCCACTGTTCAGGGCCTTCAGGCTAAGAAGTTTCATACTTGCCAGCTCGAAGGAGCAGGTATGAATGCTTCCGAGGCGTCGTTTGAGCAGAGAAAGAAGACAAGAGAAGAGAATGATTTCAGGGTACCTGTATTGAACACAGGGATGGGTCAACGTCATAGTAGAAATCAGAACAGCGTTGAGGACGGAAAGCTCGATCCCTTAAGCCGGACTTATGCTGGCCGTTCAATAAAACGCCAAAATGGCAGGAGGAATCCAAATCGGAGCAGTTCTTCAGTCATCAATTTAAGAAAAGAGGTTAGAGAGCAGGGTGAAGAAAGTTCCAAAGTATCCACCAGACAAAAGTTTGATGGGCCCAAAGCATCTCCCTCTCAAGATTGTGGAGGTCTTCCTGCATCCAGGTTTATCAGCTTGCATGGTAATGATGATTGTTCCAGAACTGATGTTCAAACAAAAGATAATGGTTGTGTTGATCGTGTTGAGTCTGTAAGAGATATTGACAACAATAGAGTTCTTCCCCAACCAAGAAGTGTGTCTCATTTAGTGGAGGATCGCGGCAGCCCTGATGAACCTAATAATGAAAGTGAATGTCGTGAAGTTGAGATATGTGCACTACACGTAGTAAATGGTGAACAAAGTGATGATGTTTCTGAGACATCCATGGTGGATTCTGTATCAGGTGTGGATATCTCCCCTGATGACGTAGTCAGAGTAATAGGTCAGAAACATTTTTGGAAAGCAAGAAGAGCAATTGTCAAGTAAGTTTTTATTCAAATTGTTGGTTTTTCAATTCTTTTTCTTTCTGGTGATTTAAATTTGCGAATTTCTTGTGAAAAGTTTCTATCTTTATATTAACTTGTATTAACAACAGAACTTTGGTGCTTTATCAAACATAGAAAACTGAAAACATTAATGCACACTCCCCCACTAGGAGCATATCTTGGTTCTTTAGGAGGGGTGGAACAGGAAATTCTAGTGAAATAGATGAGACACGTGGGGTTTTGGAAGCCACTTTCTTTGTGGAATGGTCATGGACTCATGGTCTTATGTTCAGTTGCAATGGCTCTGTTTTTAAGGTTTGTTTGTAGTCTTTTTTTTTTTTTTTGGTAGAAATTCTCAAATTACCGGCCAAGGACCTTCCTTTGGCTGGACAAACTTTTTGTAGATTAATATTTCCATGTAAAACAAAAAAGTGAAACGCTCCCATAATAATCAAATTCCATGAAAACATAATCCAATGAATGTCTTGTTTGTTTATAACTTGGATGTGATTATTATAATGTAGCTATGTTTCCTAACTCTGATGCTTTACAGCTTTAGTGACCTATTTTACCCTGTTCTTCATCTAAAAGCTATGGCAATAGTAATGGAGGTAAGAAATATTAGGAACCTTTCTTACATATTATAGTTACATTAGATTGCTACATGCAATAGGCATTAGTAATAAAAGTGTTTTATGAATCCTATTCCATGGAGGGCTGGAAACTTGGCATTGATGGAGGTGAGAATTTATACCATGGAGTCCTGGGATTCCTCCCCAAGTGGCAATTTTTGTGTTCAGAGCCCTCAATAACATTTTAACAGTGGATCATCTTACAGCATGGAAAGGACTATCCTAATTCGTGCAAGGCAATCCCCAAGACAGTGGATCATCTCATTAGTCCATTTTCTGCTAATCTGCTATTTGGATATAATCCTGTCTCAGTTTGGTTTCTGCTTATCCCTGTGATCCTTAGAAGTTTCATTTCAAGCTCTCAAGGGCTTGGAGCTGGAGGAGAACAAGCTGTGGAGGATTATACCTGGAGCTAATGATGGGTGGATCTTAGAGGAGAGAGACTGCAGAATGTGTGACAATTTGATTGCTTGTGAATGTAGTGGCAAAAGTATTGTGTGTAATGTAGTATCTTCTTGGTGTTCTGTGTTGGAGGACTTCACTGGGGCTGGGATGCATAATCTGAATGTCTGAGTTTAGCCGTTTTACTCATAGCCTCTACTTGTTGTTCTGTATGGGTTTTTTAAATTGCAATGCTTTAGTTGCCTATATCTTATGTTTCAGTTATATGGTACTAAAGATGTTTTGTTGCGTTGCATGCTGGTTTGTGACTGCAAAGAATTTTATTCTTTACCTATATTGAATTATTTTTATCACAAAAGCTGTTTCTTGTGTTTAGTTTTTGCATGATGCAATGCCTTCAATATATAATTTTAAAATTTCCAGGAGCATTGTTTTTTCCTGATGTATAGTTATGTATTTTGTGCCATATGCTCTTGCCTTCTTGTGTTCATTTGATTCTTGTTCACTACCATGGAGCATAAGGGATATATTGTGGAGGGCAAGAGCATTTTAAGTCTAGGGCGAACCTTCTAGGCCTCTGTCACCCAGAAGGAGATGTTTAATTTGAAAGGGTAGGACTCCACCCCTCCCTGGAGAAGAGAAAAGAGTGAGAACAAGTCAGGTGAAATTTTAGATGTCAACCTAATAATTTAACTTCTTTCAAGTCTGGATGTATCTCATTTGGATAATTCTTCTGTTGAATAATCCTTTATAAACAATGCTATCTTATTCTTGATTGCAATCATGTCCAGATGGTTTCATCTTTCACCTACTGTAGTTTGTGTTTGTTAAAGCTAAATTGTTACGAATTCTCTGTATTTATTTCTTTTGATCCAACTTCTGTTACTCTCTACAGTCAACAAAGAATGTTTGCAGTTCAAGTTTTTGAGTTGCATAGACTAATTAAGGTATGCTAGTGCTTGACCTTGTTCAGTAGCTTCTACTGGTTCCTATAGGGGATACAGATTACTTTATTAGAACATCTATTCCGTTTCATTTATCTATAGAAATAGGCTTATTATTCTGAGTTTCTAACAGGTCCAAAGGCTGATTGCTGGATCACCACATGTTTTGCTTGAGGATGGTGCATATCTGGGTAAACCTTCTTTCAAGGGCTCTACTGCGAAGAAACTTACTTCAGAGTATGCTGTAAAACCAGTCCTGCAAATTAAGTGCAAGGATGATTCTGAGAAGCCAAGCCATAAACTTGAATGTTCAGCAGAAAATGCAGTTGGCAGGACGTGTCTCTCTTCGGTGAAAAATGGTAGCCAGCCTTCAAATTATGGGCCATACATTGAAAATCCTTCCCCAGCTCCCATTCCCATTGATAACAAAACAAATCCTTCTTGTTTCCATCAATTGCCTGGGCATCAGTGGTTGGTCCCTGTCATGTCCCCTTCTGAAGGACTTGTATACAAACCCTATACTGGACCTGGGTTTACAGGAACAGTTAGTGGAGGATGTGGACCTTTTGGACTGTCTCCCAAGACAGGCAACTTCATGATTCCAGCCCCCCATAATCATCAGTATCATCAAGGATTGGGGTTTCTACCAGGTGCTCCTCCTGTAGGTCAAGTTTACTTCCCTCCATACGGAATGCCAGTTATGAACCCATTAATTTCAGCTTCAACCATGGAACAGATGAACCAATTTGCCCAGCCTGGTTCACATGGGCATGCCAATTGGCTATCTGGAGGGGCAGCTAATTTCAACACCCAACAGCAAGGCTCATGTAACTTGCCTGCTGAGAATAATGGTGCTATTTCACGTATGAGGAAGTCAAAGGACACTGAGCTACAGGGGAGCACTGCCAGTACTCCCAGTGAGAGAATACAAGGGGATCCTGGGATCGGTAATGCTACTGAAGGAAGAAATGCACTCCCTCTTTTCCCTATGGTCCCAGCTGCCCCGGAGGGAGCCTCCCAGCCTCATGATGCTGACCAGCAAACAAGAGTGATCAGAGTTGTACCACATAATCCTAGATCCGCTACTGAATCAGCAGCTAGAATTTTCCAATCTATAGAGGAAGAGAGAAAACAGCATGACTCTGTTTAGCTTCAAACAAACTACATCTTGGTAAATGGTCTGTAACTCATTTAGCTGGATGCTTCTCTTGGTGATCTTCTGTGTGCGTTTTTAGCAATGTTCTGTAACATTTTTTTTTGTACTACTCTGATTATAGTCTATTCATATGTAGATAGATATGTCTCTGAGAGATTACAAGTGAATGTAATATGAAATTAGTGTCCTCTTCAACACTTGTTCACATTGGATTTATTTTAGGCCATAAAGAAACCTTCCTGAAAGAGAGGATCGGTTTGTGGTTGTACCCTAAACTGTATCAATTTGACCACTAGTTTCCCTGTGACATTAATTTTTTGATCTTTCATGCATGCAAAATTGCAAATAGAATATATCTTCAATGTTTAACATTATTTTATCAGGAAGTACAAGTACTCATGGACAATCAGCATAACGACCACCACCAGGTCCTCCAAAATAGAATACTGGTTCAACGGAATAACCAGCCAAGTTAAGAGATGAATAGCAAGGGGGTTCATCAGACCAAGTGCCCACCCATTCAGGGTACTTCAGAGTTCGAGAAAAGTCCATAATTCTTACATGCTGAATAAAACATGCACCTCCAAACAGATCAGCTGCAAAACTCTCCACTTTCCATCGCAGTCTTTGTATGAGGATTCTTCATCACATTCTTACTCTAAACATCTCATCCCCATTGAACCAACGTTGAGCTGTGATTGAGGTAAAACAGCATGCTACCAGCCGGCCACTACCCCACATCTATCTCATTGAATCTTAAACACCAATTGCTCGTATTTGTATCCTACAAACTCGAAAATGAAATTTTACTGCCATCAATATGGAAAAATCAATTCAATTGATGTTGAGAGTTTTTATTTTGGTATAAGAATCAGATGTTCATTCCTATGTAACGGCAAAAGTTTTAGTATTTTACCATGAAGATGGCAACAGGGACCTGAAACTGCTCTCCAGATTTACTAGAGATAGGCTCAATGGCTGCACCAAGGGCCACCTGCGAACTTGTCTGAATGAACCCACTGCAGGTGAGATCAAAACAGCCTGTTTGCTTGTATGCATCCTTCTGTTCAATTTAAACATAAAAATATGTTAAAATAGAAAAATTTTCAGATTTCTATAATTTCTGAATTTTGATGCATTTGCACAACTTACAGTCCAATATGCAAAAAATCGGGTGCGTGTATCTCCATATAACTTGGGATTCACCTGTCAAAGTGACAAAGATGAGTATTTCTGTAACATAATGCTTTGTTTATGGTCTAAGAATAAATACAATTATGAGTTTTGTTAGCTATGATTGATTTTCAGGGAATAGTTTTCATTGAAATCAAATGGTGCTAACTAACCACCCATCCTGATTCAATGCTTTCAAAGTTGTCTCCAGGGCCTCCCCTAAGCCAAATTTGAGCAGTAGTGAAATCGTCCGGTGAATCAACCTTCGGATTCCAAATATTTATTTCTCCTCTAGCTCCAATATAGTTGTATCCAACCGTAACAAGATATGCAGTCTGTTTCCAAAAAACCAAGGAGGGGTTAACCAGCAAAATGAACAAAGTTTCATGTCAACGTTTGAGTATTTAAATAAAAGGGTACTTACAGAACGATTGGGTGTTGTTCTAGCAACTACAACTTGAGTGGTGTTTGCTTCTGTAGAGTAATTGCCATTTAAATCTTTTTGGTTTGATGTATAATGTGAGGCTTTTCTCCCAAAGGGCTCAAGAGAGGCTGCTGATCTGAGTAAGTCTTGGTTTCGGATTCTGCGGATGGGAATGGTTCCCTCCGGACAAGTTCCACTTCTTTGCCATGTCTGAAAAATCTGGTTGCTGTTACCCATCTTCTCTGTTCTTGCATCAATACTTGGTTTCATCTGCATACAGTGTTGCAGATTACCATGAAACAGAAGAGGTAAGAGGTCGAAAATTTCTGTCATTTTGCCAGAAAAGAAAGAATGGTACCTGAATCACATGACTCCTCAATGCAGGATTATCAAAAGCAGGTTGCTTGTGGATATCAACACAGTCAATGATGTCTCCATCTTCACTCTACAGGGGAGAGAACAAGAAAATCAGAATCTGAATTTTATTGCTGAATGCATTCTCAATTAATTGTGAAAAAAGGTTCAGTCAAATGTCTATAATTTGTAGATTGCAAGAGCTAAGCACCAACTGGAAAAAAAAGATTAGAACTTTTAATTTACCATACCTTTATACTCTTGACTGCAGGCTTATTGAGAAGCTTCAACTTTTTATCAACATCTGAAAGAGTTCTAGATTTGGCTTTTCCACCTGCATTTCTACTCAAACAAATTAAAGCCAGTGTCCAGAAAAGAGTAAAATTCATTCTTGCCATTTTTTCTTTCTTCCCTTCTTACTAGAAGAAAAACAATATCTATGTATGAATTGTAAGAGGCTTGTTTGGTATGGAAAACAACCTTGAAATAAGAAAGACAACGGCTATTAAGAATATAATAAATATATATTTTTTTATTATAAATTTATATTAAGAAAATAAAAGTTTATGAATGGTCCATTCCGGCCCATTGGCATTAGATTTGAATTATGACTGTTCACCTCTGTAAGTGACGTGTTTGAACTCCATGGAACTCATTTCCCCTCTCCCCGTATATACCTGTAAATAATGTCAAAATTGTTTAAAAAATAATGATAATAAAAGTTTATTTTGCTTATTAAAAATGTAATATATACACTTTTCCATATATATGTATGACAAAAAGGGAATACAACCTTTCACATAAAAGCTGAGTTACACCATTTTCAAGTTGGGATTTTAGGCAAACCCTTATGTTAAGTCTCCAAATTTGTCTTAGATTCTCAATTAAGCTCATGAATTTTTATAAAGTAAATAAATTTCTAAATTCGATAATCTGAATAATTTAACCCCTTTTTTTTAAGGTAGATTTAATGCTTGTTTGTGCTCTAAAAAAATATATGTTTTATTATTTACCTTAAAGAAAGCATCACCTTAATGAATTCAAATGTTACGGGTCATATGATTTAGTATTACAAAGAATGTCTTGTATTGAAAGTGCATTAAAAAGATTAAAATTTCAATGTGAGATTTGGAACATCATAGTAAATCTAATTCTACACTCAAAAAGAAAAGCAAAGTGCATTTAATTTAATCTAATGTACTTAGAATTGGAAATTTTAAATTCTTTAGGCAAGAGTAAACATTTTGAAGCACCGTTTTTTTTTTCTTGAACACAAAAGGTGAATTTTATTGTTAAGTGAGTGCATGGGGTACTTAATCCTTACACAGTACAATATGCAAAAACAGAAACAATATCATTCTGTCACTGCTTTCCCTTCCCAACCAACCTCTAGCCATTTTGCTATTTATTTGGGCTGCCTTGAAATCATTGTTTCATCCATAAGTGATTTTGGAGCAACTAGTTGAAGTGTATGTTCAAGACATAGGTTGAAGGTATAATTAATACATTTTTTGTCTTTAATTAATGTTAAAAATGACAAAAAGCTAACATTAATTTCATCAACAATGTCACATGAGAAATTTATCTTAGATAAAAATGAGAGTTGACATCAATGAATATTTTTGTGTTTAAGTTAATTAGGATAGTAATATGAAGAAAGATATATTGATATATAATTTTGTTTTTTTAAAAGAAAAGGATTAAAATGAATAGAAATGTTTTTATCAGGATCACAATTCCAATTGGTTGTAACTTCGGATCAGTCTCGCCATATTTTCCTACATTTCCACATGGCATACCTTCACCCAAATCATTTGCTTATAAACAGTCAAACCCGAAGAAAACCTCCTGGTGCGTTTTCTTCTAGAAACTGGTTCTCATTTATTTTAGACTACAAAGGAACCTTCCTGAAAGAGAAGGTTGGCTTTATGGATGTCCCCTAAACTGTATCAATTAGATCACTAGTGTCCCTGTGATATCAGTTTTTTGATCTTTTCATGTATGCAAATAGAATAACTTCAATCCTGACATTATTTTATCAGGGAGTACAGGTAATCATGGACACATATAATCATAACCACCGCCAGGTCCTCCAAAATAGAATACAGGTTCAACCCCATACGGTGCCCAGTTGAGAGATGAATAGCAGTAGGGTTCATCAGCCCAAGTGCTCACCCACTCAGGGTACTTTAGAGTTCGAGAAAAGTCCATAATTCTTACATGCTGAATAAAACATGCATTTCCTAAACCAGTCGCACTTGCAAACTCTCCACTTCCCATGGCAGTCTTTGTATGAGGATTCTTCCTCACATTCTGACTGTAAACATCTCCTCCCCATTGAACCATCGTTGAGCTGTGATTCAGGTAAAACAACAGGGTCCCAGCCGGCCAATACCCCACCTCTGTCCCACTGTATCTTAACCACCAATTGCTTGTATTTGTATCCTACAAACTCGAAAATGAAAATTTACATATGTTTTGTTTTGGAGAAAATCAGTTCTATTGATGTTGATAGTTTTTTTTTTTGGGATAAGAATCAAATGCTCATTCCTATGTAACAGTAAAAGTTGTATAGTATTTACCATGAAGATGCCAATAGGGATATAATACTGGGGTCCAGATCTACTAGAGCAAGGCTCAATGGCTGCACCAAGGGCGACATGGGAGCTTGTTTGTATGAACCCACTGCAGGTCAGGTCAAAACAGCCTGTTTGATTGTATGCATCCTTCTGTTCAATGTAAACATAAAATATTTCATAATAGAAAACTTTCAGATTAATTTCTATTGTGTTTGAAGTAGATGCACTACTTACAGTCCAGTATGCAAAAAATCGGGTTCGTGTATCTCCATATAATTTAGGATTCACCTGTAAAAGTGAAAGAAATTAGAATTTCTACTTTCTACAACACGTAAGTCCTCATTTGTCTTGTATATGTTAGCTATGAACTTCAAGAAATCATTTTCCGTGAACCAAATGGAGTAACTAACCACCCATCCTGATTCAATGCTTTCAAAATTGTCTCCGGGGCCTCCCCTAACCCAAATTTGACCAGAAGTGAAATCCTCCGGTAAATCAACCTTCGGATTCCAGACGTTTATATCTCCACTAGCTCCAATATAGTTGTATCCAACCGTAACAAGATATGCAGTCTGCAGTTTCAAAAAACCAGGAGGGATTCATCAGCGAAATAAACAAAGTTTTATGTTAGTGTTTGAGAAGAGTATTAAAAGAAAAGGTTGCTTACAGAACGAACTATTGGAGAAACTACAACTTCAGTGTTGTTTATGTGTATAAAGTGACTGCCATTTTGTTCTCTATTGTTTGATGTATTATGTGAGAGTTTTCTCCCAAAGTTCTCAAGTGAGGCTGCTCTGAGTAAGTCTTGCTTTCGGATTCTGCGGATGGGAATGGTTCCCTCCGAACAAGTTCCACTTCTTTGCCATGTCTGAACAATATGGCTTCTGTTACCCAGGTTCTCTATTCTTGCGTCGAAACTTGGTTTCATCTGCATACAGTGTTGCAGATTACCATGAAACAGAAGGGGTAGGAGGTCGAAAATTTTGTCATTTTCCCTAGAAAATAAAGAATGGTACCTGAATCACATGAGTCCTCAATGCAGGATGATCAAAAGCAGGTTGTTTGTGGATATCAACACAGTCAATGATGTCTCCATCGTCACTCTACATAGAATAGAACAGAGGGAATCAAAATCTGAATTTTGGTGCAGAGTACTCTTAATTAGTTGTGAAAAGGGTTCTAGGTTTAAACTTTTCTAATAGCTAAGCACTAATTGTCTAACTAGGAAAAAAAATATCTAAAGAAAATTTTAAATTAGCCATACCAATATACTCTTGACTGCAGGCTTATTGAGAAGCTTCAACTTCCTATCAACATCTGAAAGAGTTTCTCTAGATTTGGCTTTTCCATCTGCGTTTCTACTCAAACAAATTAAAGCTAGTGCCCATAAAAGAGTAAAATTCATTTTTGCCATTTTTTCTTTCTCCCCTTCTTGCTAGAAGAAAAACAAGATATGAATTGTAACTTGTAAGAGGCCGATTTGGAATGGAAAACAACCTTGAAATAGGAGAGAGAATGAATTTGTATAAAATTATATAAGAGTTTATACAATTCACCTTACTAGCGTGATTTACCTAGATAATCATGCATTTCTCATTTACATCTTTGATTTTTTAAGAATAAGGGAAAAGTGCAAAATGAGACATCTAAATGATATTTGCTGCCTGATTCACTTTGCTAATAATCCTTTCTTCGTGTCGTGACATGAGAAACTATTAATTAATCTCAAAATCATAACAAAAAAAAGAACAAAGAAAAAATAGATTTTCATAATATATCTGAGGGAGTTCACTTGGATGTAACAGAGAATTAATAAAAAAAATGGATGTTTTAGTGTTTAGATTAATTAGGATGGTGATATGTAGTAGAAAGATGGAGTATACATTGATACAAAAATATAATTAAAAAAAAGGGGGGGAAAAAGAAAAAGGACTAAAATGAATAGAAATGTTTTTATCTGGGTCATAATTTCAATTGTTTATAACTTTGTATCAATCTCCCATATTTTCCTACATTTCCACATGGCACAATTTTATTGGCGAGGCCGGCCACGCTGGGGGGAATAGTTCCAGAGAGCAGCAATGCCCAAATCATCCGCTTATAAATAGGGAAGCCCAAAACCCATCCACTCAGGGGGTGAAGCAGAAGGCTGAGCTTTGACGCCTCATCTCGCGAAAATGGTGAACTTTGCGCTCAAGATCGGCGCCGACTTTGAAAACATCGCCAGTCTCCAGCCTCAGGGCGGCTGCGACGATCCCTCCTTCTCCTACTTCTTCAAGGTCTCTCGCTATTCGCTACTTCTTCCTGTGTTTTTCACGCTTTGATCTGTCCTTTCGTTTGCTTCAGCTTATTTCGCTTTTCTTTTTCATTTCTGTTGTTTCGATCTTCATGATTCTTGCTTCTGTAGTTGTTTGATTACTTTTATTTTCTCCGTTCTGCTCTTTGATTTCCTTCTAAATGCGGCATTATCTGTTAAATCGAATCTCCTGAGGTCTGTTAATCCATATTTCTTGAGCTGTGGTTTATTTATTTTTAATTTTTTTGGTTGATTATAGATGATATTGTTCATAATCGTCCAAAATTTTCTCAAAATTTAAGGTTATTTTTCCCTATATAATCTAGTTTATTTTCAGTGGAATCTATAGTCATTCTTCAATTTTCTCCTGTTATCTAAAAGGAAGATTGCAAGGCACTAAAAATTGCTTCCACTGTTCATGACAGATCTCTGAGTTCTGCTCTTACAAGTTCTATGTTTAGGTTTTTCGATTCTGTCTCAGTTATATCTTTGTTACAGTTGTTTATGATGTTGCTGTTATTGTTTCATTTTTCTCGATTATTTTTATAGTTTGGATATGTTTTCGTCCTCTATAAGTATCTAGATCTGATGTTTCAACTTATACGTGTTATAGTGAAATGCTTGCCATTCTGTTTGGCTCTTTTTACTTCAACTCTACTTGTTCATCTTTCCCTACTATAGATGATGAGGATGATGATGATGTTGTTATTGTTATTTCTATATCCAAGCTTTTTATGATCTTATAGCATTCATTATTGGACTCTTTAAATCTCTGTTAAATGTATTTAATGTACGTTGGATTTCCTGATTTTGGTTGTAACACGGTATCTGTTAACATCATACTCCTGATTTATATTTTTATATGTTTATCTCTATGGATTTGCAGCTGAAATGTGGGAGTTGTAATGAGGTGACACAGAAGGAAACATGTGTTTCCTTGGGTGAAACTGTTCCTCTTCCAGTGGGTAAGGGAACTACTAATCTCATTCAGAAGGTAATCTGGTCCAGATGCCTGTTTTGTCTTTCAGTGTTTTGTTCTGCAGAATTATGAATATATTTGAAGAGAAGGTTATTTGAGATTTCTTATATTCATGATCTGTTTGATTGCTAGGACAGAGGGAAAGAGAAAAATTCTAGGTTTTAAAAGTCATTGTTCAACTTAGATTCTATACTTGGGATGCTAATTCAAGTTGAAATCTAAATATATTCATGGAAACTGCAGGAAGTATGATAATAATTTATGATCAATATCTTGATATTTTTAATCTTCCATCACTTTGCAGCTACCAGCCTACCAGATATAGCTACTATAGTTGCCTCAAATTGTATCTAATTATTACTTTGGTTTTTTGAAGTTAGGCACGACTTCATTTCATGTTTTTTGAGCTAGAAAAGGAATTCTAGTGTGTTGGATTAACTTAAAATAATCAGTTTAGGTATATGTTAAGAACCAAGGTTTAAGTATTCCCTGTCTTCATCCCTAGATGAAACAAACTTTTTTGAGTTTAATCTTTGCATACATTTGGAAAAGGCATCACATAATTCAATAGTCCAATTGTATATCTACATGCCTCTTTGTGGTTAGCATGTATTGTGTTGATTCAGTGATCTGATTGATACAAGTTCTAGGTTTTGTGTTGATGGACTCTAATGGTCCTGGCACCACCTAACCCTTATAACTTTAGTTTCTTTTAGCCTTCACATTCATGTCTTCTAGTTGTAAACAAATAGATTTTCTATTTAAATTGTGTACTAGAAAACAATGTTTTTTTTTTTTTGGTGAAACTCCAATATACTTGTCCATTTCTTCCACTTTGCATTTCTTGGAACTGTCATATGGTTGTGGATGATATTTTGGTGCCTTTCTTTCACTCAGTGCAAGTTTTGTGGAAGGGAAGGAACTATAACAATGATCCCAGGGAGTGGTTATCCACTGACCCAGCGCTTAAGTCAAGCAGGGCATGATTCTGCCGTGATGGTATTTGATTGCAGGGGTTATGAGCCTGTGGATTTTGTATTTGGTGGTGGCTGGAAAGCTGAATCTGTAAGTCTTTATTCTCCATGCTCTACTTATTGAAGACGAAGCTTTTTTTTTTTTTTTTTGGTGGCACATCAGATAATGGGTTATCAAATAAGGAATAGCCTCCCGTTTCCTTAATCCCTCCCCACTCATTTTAAGATTTGAACTTGAGATCTCCAACTTGAAGTCTCAAGCTCTTAACCAGTTGAAATACCCCCTTGGAGCTGAATATGAAGCATTTGTAAGTCTATGGTTTAGTTGCCTTATTCCTGACTTGCTAGCACAATTTTAAGATCCTGTTTACTGTGCCTCTTTTTACACCTTGTCCTCATATATGTCTGCTTTATGTTGTTGTTACAGTTGCATGAGTTTCTGTCTCAACAGACTTTAGGCACATATCTAGTCTTAGTCAGTCCTGTGCACCGGCACCTTCCCACTTAGATCCAAATTCAGGAATCTGATTGAAGTTTTTGGCCTATATCTTACAATGAAGTTTACTGAAGTTTTAAATTCACTTCTTGATGCTGGATATGTTTTCATGGCAACTTATACTACTTTGTTTTGCAGCTGGAAGGAACAATATTTGAAGACATTGATTTGTCGGGAGGTGAGTTTGTTGAGTATGATGAGAAAGGACAGTGCCCAGTTATGATCTCCAACCTTCGTGCCATTTTTAAAGTGTGGTAGTAAGCGGTACCCTCACTACCGTAGTCTCCGTAAATAAAACTGACTCTTGACTCTCTCAATGTGAAATGAAGTAGAAACTAGGGTGGAACTGCTTTAATATGACATGTTCGTATATATACTTACGACAGCTTTCAAGTTTCAACAGATTGACAAATCCCGTTATATGTTGCTCGTTCTAACGATGATGTTTTGAATCTAAGGCGAAAGTTGCTCTTTATATGGATGAAGGAATGATGCATGTTGTTCTTCGTTAGTGATAATTAATTGAGAATGACCTTTGTGTATGTTATTCTCTCACTGGGTCGGGGCTGAATCTCGGTAGGAGTGCAGGCACCTACCACTCATCTAATTGGCCAGGAATCTTGAATATAATATTATTTGATGGTAAGTCCTTATCCGAACTTGCTCTATCAGACTTCACCTAGACAGGCTCTTTCAAGTATCTTTAGACGAGTTGTTGAATCCACGTTTCACATGCTCGCTGGTGTTAAATCGTTCAAAATATAAATCAATTATGCAGTTTTCAAATTCACTTCATCGTGTAATTTTCTTTCAAAACAAAATCAACTGATTTAAAATTTCTATTAATTTATCTTGTAAATGACAAGAATTCCAAGAAGGTTGTGGAAAACTCTGACCTAGTTTCTTTACTTTTTTACGCAAGTTGCAAAAGAAAAGCATCATATGCTAAAACCACTTTAGTTGGATGAATACTAACAAAATTTTGAATGAAACGTCATTGCCGTAGGCATGGAAAATAGTATGATATTGAGGAGATTCAAAGAAATCAATATTTTATCCAATCCTCATATTCCACTTTGCCTCAATGACATTAGGGCTGCGCCGTTCTGTTAATTTATGCATTTGATTATGATCGGTCCCCCTTTGATTAGGACGGCATTACCAGCAAAGCCAAAAAAGTCATAAACCCTTCCTCCTCGAGTGCCCTAGTTAGCAACCGATGCAGATGCACCCATGCCATTTTCTATTTTTACATCCCCGTTATATCCCTACAACACAACCTCATAGATGTAAAAATCCAAGGGTACAGAACTGTCTTTTTGCGCAACTGACGTCCCAACCGCAAAACGTGGGGTGCCCATATCATTTCTAGATGCTACGTCTTCCTTCTTTCTTGCTTTCTCTATTTGCATGCCATCAAAGAAAAGTCGAAACCGTAACATCTCAGCATTTCATCATATAGGCAGGTGTTCATTACCTATTTTCAAAAAAAAAAAAAACAAAAAACAAAATCATATAGGCAGGTGAAAACGTGAAAGGCGCAGACAGACAAACACCAACACCAAATTAGCCAGCAAGAGTGCCTAAAAACCACCCCAGAGTCTTCCTGCGTGAACTTAAAACATTCTAATTTCGTTTGGATTCCTTCAATCTCCGCTTTTCATCACCTTTTTCTCTCCCCATATCTTTATCCCCAAAATTCTTTAGATTAATCCTCACTTTTCTTCCATCAGTCTTACGAGACTACTGAATCTCATTCCCAAACTTTCGTTTGGATTCCTTCAATCTCCGCTTTTCATCACCTTTTTCTCTCCCCACATCTTTGACCCCAAAATTCTTTAGATTAATCCAGACGTTCCAGGCTATTGCCCATACTTCCTCTTCCTATTGACTATATTAAAAATTCAACCGCAATTCAAGCAGAAATTGATGTGAAGGGCATTTATCCTTGCTG
>BPVZ01000268.1:82425-105528 GCA_020521535.1 Rubroshorea leprosula | reverse complement strand
ATTTGACACTAAAATTAATATCAATTTTTATATTTTATATATATATTTATTATAAAAAAATACTCTTAAATACAGGTATTAAAACCCTATAAATTAAGCAAAGGTAAACTAAAACACGGTGGCAACTGACAAATTAATACATATATTTTTATATAACAATAACTCTAATATTAATATTAATTTTTATATTTTTTATATGAATTTATGATAAAAAAATACTCTTAAATACATATATTAAAACCCTATAAATTAAGCAAAGGTAAACTAAAACACGGTGGCAACTGACAAACAAAGACCTGGTCACGACCAAACAATTTTCCCAATTCCCCATGTCATGAAGCATGACAACAAGAGGGCTTAAGAAGAACGAAATATAGATACAATCTTGGAGAGAAGCAAAGGTACCTGAGAATACGCTGAGGATGCGGTGGCTGAGGCGAAGCTGGCCGTTGACGGAGATTAAAGTACCCGTTACCGTGAATAGTAGTCTTTGCGGCAGTACTTGGCTGGTTTGATGAGTCCTTATCGGCCTTCACGACCCGGCGATCGACGCGAACTGTGGTTCGGTGGCCTGAACCGGACAGATCGTCTCTGACCTGCATCTTCATACACCTCAACCGCTTCCGGCTTCCCCAATGCAACCCGAAATCACATGACGGAGTTTGCCCGGCCGGATCTGAGCTCGATCTCAACAACCCGCCATCCGCCTCGGTTCCATCCCCGTTTTTGGTGTTATTATTATTAGTGATGCTCCTCAAAGATTCCTTTTCCATTTTTTTTCCCCAAAATCTGTCCCATCAAAAAAACATGAAAAGAAAATTAATACCACAACACCGCGTCAAGTCTTAACAGCAATTTAGCTTAACTTCGCATTTTGAAAAAAAGAAAAAAATCAGAATAAAAGTGAGAGCGCCAAAAGACGGAAAAAAAAGGAGGTGATAAGGTTAGGAGAACCTGGCCATGGTTTGGTTCTTACTTCCACGGAATTTCGGCAAAGGTTGTCGGGACAAGTCATTCCGGGGAGTATTGGCAAAAACTTGAAAAGATAAAGCAGAGGAAATTAGGAGTTTAAAGGGTCATCGATTTTGATCTACAAGTTACGCATCTTTCATGACCGAAAATGGAGATGATGAGAATCTTCTTTGTAATCGAGCAAATTCGGTAAAAGGAGCACGGAAGGATTTTATCTGGTACTGGTGCGGCATAATTAAAAAAGAAAAACGAATGAACAGGAAAGGAAAATCATAGATTTGTTTAAAGAAAGGAAATGAGAAGAAAGAAAGGATGAATTCTGTTGGGAAGGTGGGAGGTTCATTTCCCCCTGGGTTTTCCCGGCGACCAAATGAGCAAAAGAGAATCTGCGTTGAAGATAATTGTAAAAAATTTAGCACCACTAGAGAACTTCCAGCACAGAAGTTGTTTCTCTATTGATTGCAAAGATTAGTTTTAAAGATAGAGGAGCCACAATTAGAAGAAAAAAAAAAAAAACTGACCGGAAAAGGTCAAACCGGAAGAAGAAGGAAGAAGAATACTGTAACAAGAAAAAAGATTGGAATCAGAGAAGAGGGGCTCAATGTAAGGCCGCCAGAGAAACAAAATCAACATTACTTAAAACTTCAACTCTGTGGAAGAAATCTGCGATTCTCTATCAAAACAAGATGCGTTGAAAACTACACGTTACAAAGAATCAAAATAAACAAAGAAATCAGAGGCTGAGTGGAAAAGAAAGAAGTTAACCGATGCGTTGAATTCATAGATTGTCCTTTCAAACAGTCTAAGCTCAACCGGAGAATCGTTTCTGATCTTGTAATTAGGTAGGCTCCATACCTGAATTACTCGGATTTTGCAGTTCCAAACACACTGTAAATCAGGCCAAGCGCTTGCTTATTTGAATCCTGGGGTCTGTAGGCAGGAATTCAGTTTTTCAACGAAATGATGGCATTCATGCCTATCAGCCCACTCTCATCCCAGATTCTTATCTTCTCCCATACCGGAAATCGGTGTCCTCCGCGTCGAAGCAAGTCCGTCCAAGTTCCTCCTTAGAACAGCTCCAATCTCCAGAAAATGTATCTGTCAAACAAAATAGAATCATTTGAGAAATCAAATCAAACATATTACAAAGCAAATCTAACCATATTTCAAATTACAAACCGCTAGAACTTCAACTTCATAAATTTTCTACGAAACAAAATCAATCTTCAAGATTAGCTAAGATCAATTACTCCGTCGCTCTTCAAATGTATCTGAAAAACAGAGTTCAAACCAAATTAATAGTCTGATATTGAAAATTTTTATCATAGAAAATCGATACATAATCAAACTCTCTTCTCAATTGCACACCTGACACCTCTGGATTTCCTCTGGCCCTCTTCCTCACGCAGCTTCAGATCCTCAATACTCAACAATCCAATTATCTTGTGTTAATCCTAGAGAATTTCTCTGTTTGTTTCTCGAGAAACAAACAGAAAGTGGAAGAAAATTTGCAGAGGAAGAGAGGAAAACAAACAAGACTGCAGAGAGCTCTTTCTCATAAAACAAAATGCTCTCTCTCCCTCTGAAACCCAACTTTTATACAGCGTCTTGCTCTCCTTCACCTTCGAACCGTACAACAGCGGGCAATTTTGACCGTCAATCAACAACAATCTTACGGTTCTAATCACACTTCTCGTTTGAACCGTAAGGTCCGTCTCCCTCCACGTGCTCTACTTGACGGTTTTTACCTCACATCGTTAATTAACTAACGGAATCTTGGATGATGTTTTAAGTATTTTTCCTCGAAAAATCTTTTTTTTTTTAGTTTTTTTTTATTAATTGAGATCCTTTTTTTATGGAATTATTTATTTATTTCAGAAAGGGGTGAGTTAACTATAGTTAGTTAACCCATTTGGTTAATTAACCATGGTTAACTCAAGAAAGCAACGAGGGAGCAGTTCCTTTACTAATTCATAGTGCATATGGGGACAATATGGTAATTACGATGTCGCTTCTATATATATATATATATATACACACACACAAATACCACTGAAGCAAGTATTTTAATTACAGGGCAGTCTGGTTGAGAGGAGCTTCTGAGCAAAATTATTTACACACAAAATAGCATTGTAGTATGAGCAACAATCAAGGTGCAGTCGTCTATAAGTCTGTTTAGACCCAATCCAGCAGCATTGGCATGTAGTATTATTACACGTTTCTTACATTGACTAATTATGCAGCGAAACCTCGGTGAAGAGAGCTCCAAGGACCCGAAGGGAAAACAGTGCAAGCTTGAGCAGATGCCTCATTCAACTGCTCCACCTGAATTCTGGCATTGCATATGTTTGCAAGGGAGCGCATGTGTTTCATACCATATTGGGATAGAGATCCGCAATGTGTCTCAAAGGTCCTTACCTGTATGAATCACCACAACATGATAAGAAAGCATGAGAATGGAAAGGCAGCAAGGGATAGAGAGGGAGTCAAGACTATTACCATTTTCTTTAGGCAGTCCCAGTCATCAACAAGAGGTTGCCCAGCAGGTCGAACGGTTTGCAACACCTCCGGGCCTCTTTCAATTCCAAATAAGAGCTTGCCTATAAGTTTCATACTGTGATCTATATGCATTCTGTGAGACATGGCTCCAACAAACTGCTTTTGTGCTTCAGCCTTCCTAACAGAGCCTTCAGGTGCCTTGAGATACTATAGGAAACAAGGAGAACAACTAGAGTAAGATGGGGTTAAAATTAGCAGGTGACTGAGTTCATACATCCAGATGGCCACAATCAACATCTCATCAACTAAATTCTTACATCCATTTAAAGCGATTTATTCATGGGTAGAGACTTAAGACACAAACCTTATCCCAGAAATGGACCAGATCAGCATCGCGCTGGTTAACAGCTTTTGAAAGTGGCCTCAAGGAGTTCTTATCCACAAATGTATAGTTATCATTTGCAGGATTGGTACCCATATACAAAGAAAGATTGTCCTCGCTGAGCCCTACATCTCCATATTGCATGACATGGGAGCCATAAGCAAAATTTCCATTTGCTGTCCTGTCTTTCACCTGCAGAAGCCAGAACAGTGTGATTAGCAACATTTATTGTATTTATATTGGCATTTCTGGGCAGTGCCGAAGAAATGAAAATATTTAGATCTCTTAAATGGAAGCATTAGTAAGATATCCAAAGAAATCAATCAATAATAATGCTTACAAGTTCATACTGCTGGTGCAAAGTCTCTGTTTGCAAATTGTGTATGTCACTGTCCACAGGATCAGCAAATTAACCAAATTTATAAGTTAAAGAGAAATATTTGCATAGAGATCTATTGAATAACAAGTATATCATCCACCTTCCATCTGAGTTTACCTTTTTTCAAAACAAAAAATTTTAAATATACTGGATGATACCTTATCGGTCAACTTAAACACATACATACACATTTCTAACATCAGGATATGAGAGAACTAAATAATTGGCAGTAATTGGGAAAAGATGCAGATCTTATGTTTGTAGTGGTACATGAATGCAACTTTGATGTGTTGATTGCATTCCATTCTTTCTATAAATTAGTACGCACCTGTCTTCCATCCAAGCAACACTGTACAAGTCTCCCAAACAAGTTTCATATTCTGGAGGAGGGCTGGGATACTCTCCAGGGCAGTAGGTTCCCCAACTGCTTTCTTCTGCATTTGCTGCTGTGGTGGCATAGATATTCAAACCCTCAGGAAGAAGACCCTCAAAGATACTTCCTGACTCACAAGCTTCAAGGTAAAAAACCTACAATTTAACAAATTTAGATTAAAAATTAAAATTCCACCAGAGAAGATGTGTAGGTTCTGCAAGTAATTACCAAGCTTTTATAGGTTCCTGAAGCATGCTTCTTCTTCAAGACATCAATCAGATCGTTAGCATAAAGGTAAGGAAGTGTAGGCATTCCTGAATGAAACATTAACAGTTAATTTCATCAAATCTACTCTCTAAAAAAGATCAAGGGAAGAGGAGGGTCACACTACTATAAATACATGACTAGTGAGATACTAACCCAGCACTCCAGGACCTCCATGATCAGTATAGTATATGAAGATGTGATCATTTGGACCACTATCTACAACCTTTCCACTTCCTCCAGTTAGAGCAGTTTTGTTTCCAAGGATGACAGCAAAAAAGTTGTTAACAGTAACATTTTCCCCTGTATAATCCTGTCACATGAAAATCAATCACATCAAGGGAAAATGCCTTAGATCATAGATTTTATAAACATCTTTAACAATGACAAGAAGCACAACCTTTGGAACTCCTTTATAAACATCATCACCATCTGGGCTATTGATGATGACTCCAGGCCTGGGGTTTTCTTCATCAAAAGCAATGTCATCATACATGAAAACAATGATATTTTCCTCTTTTATCCCACCAGTCCTCAAGAGTTGATAGGCATGACAAACATCAGACTGCCAATTGCATAAGTCAAATCAATCAAGCAGAAAATTCAGCATTAACCAAATACCTTAAAATAGATTAACAGAACATGGATTGGCTACTGATGTCGATGCACAAACCCACATCTATAAACATATTGATGGGATCTCAATCCCCTAGCACCAGTTTACATTTAGCATCTTGCAATTATTCTTCACAAAGAGATGAGTACCCATTCCTCATTAAGAACAAGAAGCTAACACATCAGTTGAACTCCAACAACAATGAATAGCAGAATACAAAGAATGGAAACTCCAAAAACAAGTTTCTAAACCTGCATACATGTCAGGTTAACGAAATTTGTTTGGTTAGACTTTTGAGTCAGTGAAAATTTTCCAATTTCAAAATTACCCAGGACCACTTTACAGAAGTTTCCCATCAAACTGTTTCCTAACTGCAATTCTAAAGTTAATTTCCAGCATACTAATTCAGCACTGCTGGATACAAAAACATTCAGGACTAATATGTCAGTGTGCCAGATGAGGCCTTGAAATAAGTGGCTGTGATTATGGCCACACAAATATTGATAATTTCTTTTAAATAGTTAGTTATGGTATTTTAAAATATCAGTACATAATTCGATTTTAATAAAAGATATCAACTGTTTTTTTCATTCATCAGCTAACAGCTAACTGTTTTTAATAGCTAAACCAAATAAATTCAGCATTTTAAAAGATAATATTAAAAAATTTGCATGGCCATAACCATGTCCGAAACAAGTACAAAAATGCACAATCTCCATTGCATTAGCAGTAGAGAAATGGTCCCTACACATACAACTAAGTTACAATCTTATAGACACAACAAGATTACTGTGTACCCAGTGCAGGATCCTTCCAACTACTTCGAAGTGCATAATTAAAGCACTTTTTATCAAAAATAAAATAAAATAAACAAAAGCATCTCACAATACAGTATTAATTAAATCATTAGAGGTGATAATGACATAAACAATTATACCAGTAGAAGAAAATTTAAATAGTAATCTGAATTGCTCAAATAGCTTTTGGGAATATACAGAGTGTACAAGATTTTGGGTGAATTTCTTCTTTTAGATTAAAAACAAAAAATAAAGATAGATGAAGTTTCCGACCTGGTGGTAGTGGTAGTGGTAGTAGTAGTACTAATATATGTATCATAATAGCTCACGTTCGAATCAACTTTGAAGTAATTCTCACGCAAACAGAAGAAGAACATATCAAATTCATCGCAAAATTCAGAAGAAAAAAGAGATTAAATAGAGATGAATTTAAAGACCTGGTGCCTGTAATTCCAGTAACCGTTAGATCCAGCAATCAGCACCGCCCATCTCGTGCCAAGGGATTCATCATCCTCGCCTGAACGGAAGAACCTCGAAGCTTCCGACGGCAACCGGATAGCGTTTCCAGGTATATCTCTTCCGACGACGGCACTTCCTGCCGCCGAGAGAAGCAGGAGAATCAAACCGGGCAAGATAGGGGTCATGATCCGTCAAAAGGAATCCCAGAACTGAAGTTTGTCTTTGTGAAGGCTGAGTTGATGGAGAGGGTGTATATAAATAAAAATATAAAATAAAATAAAATTTGTGGTGGGTTGAAACTTAAAACTTGAACGTAGGTGGTGGGCCCAGGTCGGCCCATGAGGCTTGCTTTAACCATTTCCCTTCTCTCTTTTTTTCTGAGCGTGGATGGTGTGATTGGTTTTCAATTTCAACGAACGGTCTTGATGAGGCTGATGAGAACTGGGACCCAACTGAATTTTTTATGCTTGGGGGGACCATAATGGCGGGGTGGTGGGGGGCGATTAAGTATCTCGCAGCATTGGCTAAGTTTCTGTAGTTTTCAAGTTGCGATTTTATAGAAATAATTTTTTTATATTATGTTTTGATATAAATTTTAAATATTATTAAATAAATAAATTTAATATTATGAATTTAATATAAATTAAAAAATTTAATCATTTAAAATGATATCTCAAGTTATATAAAAAAATTATCATAAAATCATTTCCCCTTTTCCACCGTTGAGCATCCCCTAATTTTCTTGAAGTTGATGGACGGATTTTATTTGCCTAAAACCATTTGAAGTTGGATTCATGAATAAGAGTATATTACTATGTATATTTTGTATATTTTGCTTCTCTTATAATAATATTAAATGAATAGAATCATATATTTACTTATAATAATATGTCATACGAATTTTTAATTTTATATATAAATTTATTCCTTTAATATGTTATGTGATTAATTTTATAATTGAAAGTGATTATATTAATAATATTTATGATATTAATAATTTAAATAACTTAAGGAGTGTTTGTTTTGACTCTTTAAAAACAATTATCAATTATTAATTTTAATCAAATAAATTAAATATTTTAAATTATAAGTATCAACTATTATCACTTGTCAGATATCAATCATTAACTGTTTTGGAAAAAGTTAATCTAAATAGCCTATTAATAGCACCTAAGCCTCACGGCCCAACGGTTATAGAGCGACTTATAAGATGCATCTCCCAGTCCGAGGGCTTGGGTTCGATTCCCCCCTCTCTCATATTTGTAACCTTGTTCAAAAAAAAAAAAGCCTATTAATAATAATATTTTTTTAATAAAAATAAGATATTTTGAATTTAAATTGTAAAATATATGGATGAAATGAGTTAGATAATGAAAATAGTTACTTTTTACTGTACACTCCAAGAAATTTTTTTTTATTTTTAAAAACCAACAATGTTTATGATAACATTTGCTAGCAACTAACATAGCAATATTTCTTTTTTATTGATATTTTTCATTTTATGAGACATATAAATTATGCTAATTAGATCCACTAGCGGGTGAATGAGTTGGTAAGGGATTCTTTCAGTTTAATCAAAGGTTTTGGTTTCAAATCCTGATAATGCAATTCTATTAAAACTCGTGAGAGAGAGTTTTACTACCCGTTAGGTCCTGCTCGCTTGAATTCGGGTTAATTGGTGGTTCAATGGGTTTTCGGATACTGAATGGTCCATACAAAAATAAATAAATTATGCTAATTAGTATGCATTTTAATTCAACATATTATACAATATACTCATTAAAAAATCATTATTTTATAATCTAAAATTAAAAGAAACAAATTTAACGATATAACTATACATATAGAATATAGGAACTAATTAAATAGATTGTATTTATATTATATTTTAATATTTAAACTGTGATGAATGTTAAAAAATATGTTAAATTAAATATATGCTAATTGTTTTTCATAAATTAATAAACATTTACTCATATAATATCATTTAAATTTCGGTATTTTATGGTAAATATACTTGCATGTGCTTAACCAATGATATTCTTCTCCTTATCATGGTAGAAATGAATCACTAAGAATCTCTTAGAATCAATGCACGTAAAAAGTGAAAACAACATGACTGAATGTTAGAGATCCAATCTAGTGATGCAGACTGATACAGGAATCTATTCCTTACACGCTTCCTCCTCTCCATTTTCTCTTATCTCCTTTCACTTTCTCAAAACATTTGAACATTACCTTTGCCTATTCATTATAATTTCCTTGAAATTTAGTGCATTAATCTCTTCATCGCAAAAAAAAAAAAAAAAGAATTAAGCAAAGGTTAATTGTTTTGTCTTTTAAGATATTATCACTGTTTCAAAGTTTAAATTAGAGTAATCATCGTGTGCTGGTGGATGCACCTTGGTCAATATTGTTTCCGTCTGCCTTCATGCCTAGCTGCTAGATTGCAAAGGAGAAAAAGCAGCGAAAATGATATTCACTATTTTATAAATTTGGACTTGACGAGGCAGAAAGGACAATTGCATAATTATGGACAAGCCTAAATTGAGCTAAATTTGCAGCATTAAGGACTTTTAGCTATTATAAATTGATCAAGAGTGGACACATGTTAAAAATACTTTTTTAACATTGATTATTGTTAAAAAAATAAAAGTTGATATTTATTTAATCATTGAACCCTTTACTTGCACCAAACACATTTTTTTTTATGATCAACACCAAAAATTAATTTTTATACTGATCAACACTTTTTATAATTTGAAATTTATAAAAATCTTAAATTATCAACAAAGTTATAATACAAATAAAGGGTTTGACCATTAATTTAAGGTGCACATAGAGAGTTTCAATGTTAATTTTTAAGTTTTTCATAGGTTTGGAATAGTGGAGGCTATTGACTAAGACATAAAAGGGTAGGATGCGAATAAGGCCTTTGGCCATATTTAATCAACTGTTCAATTAAAATAATGCATGTAATTTATCAATTAAAATGATACATTAGCATTAATTTTTGTTATTTTATACATTAATTACACATTTAGAGTACAGATTAGATAAATCCATTATCCATTGATAAATGCCAGAAAAGAGTATTCAAATAGTAAACTTGTAACTAAAGATCTTAGAGTTGAATGTTTGAAGCAGGTAAATAGGAATTATCAGAAGGGAATGACTATCTTTAATCACATTATAAAATAATTTTATTAAAAATATTTTAATCAATTTATAAGTTGCCTGCAGTTTTAATAGATAGTAAAACTCGTAAAATACTATTTCAAAAAAAACCCTTAAAATTGGCACTAGATGTGGGTAGTGGCATTAACCCTTTTTCTCGCTTTATCAAAAAGACAAAAAAAAAAAAAATCATTTGGATATTATTTTGGGTCCAGACAATGAACCCAACTTGGGCCCAGATGACTCAGGTACCGATAGTCTAGCTTGAGCCTGTTGATTTGTATATTGGGCGAGCCCATCATGGCCGAGAAAAAACCAACCTCGTTCATAGTCGTTTGGTAGCTGGTTCAAAGAAATCCTATCCCTAGTAGCGTTAATCCCATCGCCATTTCTCCGGCCCTTTAAAACCCCTAGCCCAAAAGCAAGTCATCACTTATCACCATTCACTCCAGTACTCGCCCAGGACTCCGTTTCATTCTCCGGAGGTTGTCTCCATACGGAAAGGTCCAGATTGAAGATTCCGGCTCGGCGATGGGGGAAGAGCACCTCTCGTTGGATGCTGACTTCGACGACGATTACATAGAAGATGGTGAAGATGTTGAGATGCTTGATGTTGAAGAAGGAGAATTGGTGGAGGACGAAACTCCTCAAACGGATGTCGGAAAAAGCAGCGGCGGAGAGGTAACAATGGGAAATCAAGGTGCTCAAAGTAAAAATCAAAGACGCCGAGCGAACAAGAAGAGGAACAGAAAAAGGAGAAACAGTTCGGGTCAAAAACCCGTAGACGTAGACAGGTATTTTTCTGTTAAAATTGACATTTGATATGATAAGAATACAGTTCTTTATTCTTTCTTTAGGGTGGATTTCGTTGGTTGTTTGGATTTGTTCTGACATTTTTTTGGCGTATTGCTTGCAGGTTTGTGTTAGAGACGTGCAGGCGTCTGAGGGAGAGGAAGAAGTACATGGTGTACACTGCTGTGGGCGTTCTGGGGTTTTCTGCATTTAGTGATATAGTCAGAGAGGTATATTATTTTCCATGTGTTGCTATCGTATTGATGAAAATTGATGGTTTAATCTGTATCTGTGTGTTTCATTACTGTTTAAATTGGTCTCCAGAAAAGTAATTTCTGTGCTGATAGTTGGCCGGCATTGCTAATTAAGATTGTAATGTTTGAAGTCAATTATGTTCTACCAGGTTTCGTTTTATGGGGCTTTCATCCTCATCAGTAAATGTACATGATATATAGCAATAGGGTCTGTGGTGGCCTCTGTTTTGTATCCTCTTCTAAGCAGCTTCTAGCCACATTGTTGTGCCCATAATACACTTCTTAGCTAGGATTTGGTATGAAAAGAACCTGCCTCTTTAGGAGGTCAGTAAATTACTCCACACTCCATGACATTTATATCTGATACCTGGTTGGACTTGGCATTTTGTTAATGTCCATTGTTCCTGTTTTCGCCCTTGTTTTGAGTACTTCCAGCTTCTTAGTGTGTCCTCAGCTACCCATCTCCTCATCCTCTTTCCATTTAGAATAGTATCTTTAGAGTATAGTTCTTTTTGGAATGCACAAGGCACAATGACTTGGGTCTCAATGGAAGGTGAGAAATTGGGTTAACTCATGTTGGACCAGCCTAAGCTTCTTGCCACTCTCTTTAAAACCTTTCCATTCTTAATATCTGATGACCTATGATGTTTTCCCCACCGTTGCAGATTTTTTCTTGCAGAAGCCATTTTCTACTTCAAAATTCTGTGCCTGAGCTGAGATGAACAAGCTCATCATTGCTTTTGGTATAGGTTGTGTTTTTTTTTTTTTTTTTCCCACTTTCACCACTCTGTATATAAAATGTTTGTCGTTCAGTAGATTTTAGAATATCAAATGGCTAATTATAAAAACAGATATTTCCAATTTTAGTGGTTATTTGTATAGAAGTCCAGTTTTTTGGACTAAGATGTAAAGATTATATGTAAAAATTGAATGTTTAGCCTCCATTTGACCAGCAGTTTGATAGGAATTGGAGGCAGATTCTTGTCTTTTTTAATCTTTTTTTATATTTCTTTATGAATGGTCTTTGTCATAAAGTTAGTTTGAAATTAATAAGTTTTCTGAGCTGGAATCAGACTTACCTCTGAGAACATACTAACATAGGCAGAACGCATTTGTTTATTTTGCTTTTTCATTGCCTGCGTCCTGTGGCAATTTCTTAAGGATATAGTCACTAATTATATTTTAAGTATTTGAGCTCAATATTTTCTTCCGTGTGCCATTCCCCTACCCCCTTTCTCTTTTGTAAAATAGTCCCCCCCCCCCCTTTTTTTCCCTTTTTTTTTTTTGAATTGTATGCTGATATCTTGAGGTTTCAGGTGGATGCAATTCAAGCTTGTGGAGGTCAGATGACTGCTGACAGGAGACGTAATCGAACTGGTGGTGGCATATTATGGAACGTAATCAAGGCACGAGAACCAGCAGCTTATGGAGAGATAATGAAAAAAACAAAGGAATTTGAGGTGTGTACTTAATCCTGTCTTGATGCATGCTACTGTCCCCTTATTAGTGATATTTACTAGGCAAGTTATGTGCTACTCTCTTCTTTTTGCTAAGAATCAATTTGCATTTAATCGGGAACTTTCAGTAAACCACTAAACCTATGAATTGGATATCTAATTAAGTAGATCATGTTGCTGGAGATCAACTGAATGACGGATGGGTGACGTAATGAATTGATTATACAAAATCTATTTTCTTTGATCAATACTCAATAATATCTCTTTCTTCAGTACATATTCTCTCTATTTTTAATAAGTAACTTTATAGTGATTTGTTACTTTAACAAAATAAGGTTATGAACCAATCATTCTAACTTGTCTTTCATAGTACACCATTCCATGTTCTTTACCATTCGAGTTGTATCTAATACAGCTGCATCATGTTTTGTGTAAAATCGCAGAAGCAATTTAAGAAACAAAACATAAGGCAACCACCAAGACAGGACGAAGAGGGCTCCTCCAGAGTAACTGTCACTGATGGAGCTTCAAGCAGTGCTCAAGATGATTCTCAGTTCATGCCTCAAAACCAGCCTGGGCAGTTCAGCTCTGATGCAAAACGTAAATCTGTTCATGAGAGGATTAGGGTTCCAGTCTTGTACGATGACTTTCTTGGAGATGATACAAAAGCTGATTCAATTTGATCCTAAGAAAATTTGACGTTTCAGTGTCATTAATTTTTGCAAGTGCTGAAGTGCAGGTACATATTTTTGTTCAGAAGGCTGCAGAACAAATTTCATCCAACCACACCCTGCACAATAAAGGGAAAAAAAATGAAGAGAAAGAGACAAGAAAAGAGGGTAGAACTAGCAAACTTTATTAGTCATTGCTGCTCTTTAAAAAAAAAAAAAAAGAAATTCTTCCAGTACAGACTAGTAACATGAGTTTTTGGCTTAGAATTCTTGTAATTCCTTGATGTGACTTCATTTTGAAAGTAACACAGCTCCATATTGTGAGTTTGAATGTTCCTTTACCCTGGATATAATTTCGTGCATACTCAATGGTTTTGATGACCATTTTGTGGGGTGGGATGATTTGGTGTGAATCAATGTTTTTAACAAATCCCCTTACCCATCTGACTTATATGTAGTATGACTCAGAACCATAAGTGATAAGATAATACCTAGCCATTTTTGTACAACCTCTTGGCACAACTAAAAGGCAAAAGGTGCAGATCAGCCCCTGAACTCAACAACTGGTGGCAAATCACCCCCTCAACCCACTTCACGTGCAAACCAGCCCCTCAACTCCCCTCCAGTGGCAAATCAGCCCTTCTCTTAACATTTCCGTTAACATTTAACATTCCATTCATCACCCCTCTACTGCATTCTAGAGAATTTTCTCCTCTTCATTTTCATTTCCCTAGAGAATTTTCTCAGATAACAAACACTCGGAACAAAATTTTGGAAGTTCTTTTCCTTAAAAACAGGAGGAGTCTATACTCGGCCTGAGTTTCCATCTCGACCTTTCTAAAGCTAGCGTGTATTATTTTTCCTTCCCATTTGTCGCCTCCGACCGAATGCTCCATAATCATTCATCGTCACATACTACCCATTCCATTTCGCACGAATTGGATCCAAATTTCGGTCATTAAAACTCTGTCACTACGACTAAATCCCCATACCATGATCCCAACCACAAGATCATGGTTAGAAACTCAGATGATCTTGAGACCTAGAAACTTAGCCGATCTTGTGGCATACAGTTCCTTCACCTGCTCTGAAATTACAGCAACCCACATGAAATACAGTTCCCCTCTCAAAACACAAAACCTAGAAACTCAAGCAATCTTGGGAAGTGTCTGATGCTTTGGTGCCTCTAAGAAGGACAACTTTGCCAAAACCCATGAAATACAATGTCCTAAACATGATGGGTGGATCAAGAAACCCATTAAAATTTATTGGAATTTATTTTATTATGTAAAATAATGCTTATTGCTGTCCTGAGTGCATAAGTTGAGTTTTTGGGTTTTGAGACAATAAGATCGGGAAGATTAGAGTCTCATTTGACAATGCACACCAGCTGTTCGATCTTTTGTCTAAAAGTGGTTGTGCTGGTAATCTGGTTGTGGCGTAATAAGATGGTTGTCTATGATGAATAGGTGGATTCGATAAAAGTTTCTTGAAATTGATATATGTTGCAAACAAGGAATAGGCAGGGATGGCTGTAGGCTGAAGTTGCAATAGCATGACTAGGGAAAGTAGGAAAATGAACAAGTGTTCCAGTATCGGATCACAGATGCTCTGGCACTGAGTGGGTTCTCTGCAACTTTGGTCATGATTCTTGCAGAAAAAACCTGCAAAAATTGGAGAATATTATGTTCTAAGAAACAAGTAAAGAGAAAAAAAACAGTATGTAAATGATAGTTCTTCGTTCTTACATTAACAGATGACAGGGATAGATACAAGAAGAGGAAGAAAAGGACAGCCATGTTTGTTTGTTTGTTATCTGAGAAAATTCTCTAGGGAAATGAAAATGAAGAGGAGAAAATTCTCTAGAATGCAGTAGAGGGGTGATGAACGGAATGTTAAATGTTAACGGAAATGTTAAGAGAAGGGCTGATTTGCCAGTGCAGGGGAGTTGAGGGGGTGATTTGCGCGTGAAGTGGGTTGAGGGGGTGATTTGCGCGTGAAGTGGGTTGAGGGGGTGATTTGCGCGTGAAGTGGGTTGAGGGGGTGATTTGCCACCAGTTGTTGAGTTCAGGGGCTGATCTGCACCTTTTGCCCAACTAAAATAACTAGTCTCGTAAGTGGGGCTTACCAAGAGAAACACACATCGACATGGTTGTTTGCTTTGGACTTCCCAAAATAACTATTAACGGTTAATTTTGAATTAGATACTTATAATAACAATTATTAATTATACCAACGAAACTTATTGATTTAAGTGGAAAAAACTTAATTTTATTTTTATTTAAAAATCTCAAATTTAAATCTTATTAATAAAAAAACAAACATGAAGAAAATTTTTCCCTGATAAGATTTGATGAACCTCAATTTCAAATTAATCATCCAATGTAATTATTGAATATCGAAAAATTAATAATAAAAAAATATTAATTATTAAATATTAGTTATCAATTTCTTCTAGACTACCAATCTAAACGCCTAAAAGCTGTTCAAAGGTTTCAACCGCCTCGTGCATAAGTTGTCAATCAAGTCTTACATTATGAAAAGAGATAATACAGAATCATCCGCACCCAGATCCTCGAAAAATGTATCCCCGATAACATAGAACTCATATTTCATGGTCAGTTTAAATACTTGGCAAAAACTTAAACAAGATTTTCATTTCTACAGAATGATGGGAGAATTTCATTGGGTTACACGTTGTAGTTCCACGTAAATGGTTTATTTCCACAACAATTAGAAAGCATGCCCGTAAAATCCAATACTACAACGAAGCTGAATCTGCTAATGGTAGTTGATACTCTCACTGGCTGGATACAGGAATATTATCTTCGCCATTTCCTGATTCAGTCACCGGTGCCTTCTTTGTAAGAGGCTTGGGGGTAACTGTATCCATGTACTCTTGTGAGCAGCGTTGTTGAGGGTGTGCCAACAGCACTGACACATGACGGAAGAGGACACGAGCTAGCCCCTGTCCACTCTCATAGATGTAGCCTTCGTACTCACTAACATGTTCAAGGGCCTCAACAAGTGTATCATAGACTTCTTGGGGGCAGTTTTCTGGTCCAGGTTTGTCATGCAGGTACATCACATCCAAAGTAAAGAGTTTCTGGTTCACGGGCCATTGGTAATGTGGTTTCACAGATGATCTGCAGTATATAAGAATCTAAAAGACAGCAGAATATCACTCTAAATGTCAAATATTAGAGGAAGAACAAGTAACACAAGACAAAAGATCCTGACATTTTCTACACAATTCTAAAGAGCCAATTGAGAGGATTTAGAATAAACTTCAAAAGGAAAATTGAAAATTGAAACTAGAAATCTCACAGGTGCTATGAATATTAACAAAGAGAAAAGAAGCCAACACTGACCACTCTCAAAATCCGGTTCTGTGAACGAGATTTCTTTGCTTCATGAGATGCTAAGCGGAATAGATTGGTGAGATCTGCTTGACTAGAAGAAGAAGTAGTTGAGAGCATTCGAAGTGCAGAAATTGCAGACTCAACATTGCCACTGAACTCCTTCCGCAGCTAAAAGTAACAAGCAAGAAAGAGAATTTCCAAGCAAATTACAATGTCCCAAATAAAATGAAAAGAAATAAAAAAAAATCTGTCTACTTATAAAACATCTGGAAAGATGGGGAAAAGGAATGAAATAATTAGTGCATAGATCAAAGTTAGTAGGCTTTACAGTAGAGGCAACAAGATTTTCTCATTCCTCTTCTCTCTTCATTACAGCATAAATTCTTAGCACACTGCAGTATCATGGTAAAATAACAGCATAAAATTCCAGCAAGATATATCAATCTATCACCTCTTCACGAACATGAATACAATTGTGAAGGTTCTATAGGTTCATAAACTGAATTGCACCATCATTATTTCTTTTAAGTATTCTTGTCATCATGCTTTTTGAAAGTTATCTCCTCTCCCTATCTCAGTGGTTAGTCTTTACTACATGTCTCCAGTTTCTTATGGGAAAAAAAAGAAAAGAAAAGAAAAGAAAAACAAAGCTGAACTAGGGCAATATCAAGTTATTCTATCCAATCCAGCAAGACAACTTGTGTTAAACTAAAGATTGTAACAAGTCTAACATCCGCTTAAGCAATGCAGAAGTTAGAATCTCAATAAAAAAGAGCTTCATGTTTCAAAAATACTCTTTGACTCTTTGTGCATGTCAAAATTGAAGAAAAAAAAATGATTCCTTCAAGTAAACACTAGGCAGTACCAATACGCTTGCTGCTAAGTTAACTTATTTCACTATGCACAGTACCATTTTTGTTAAATCATAGTCAGAATCTAAGCATTTAGCATTTCAATTGAGTCCCAAAGAACATAATACCCATCTAAATATTCACACCACCCAGAATTCCTTTCTTCATGACAAACTAACATCCCCTAGAAGTCTAGAACTACGTTTCAAAAAGTGTATACCTATGAGTTCTAAAACGAAGAAGGAGGTGAAATAAAAAAACGATCTTGATGATCACTAGCAGCTCAACCAATCTACAGAACGCAGAAGAACTAAAAAAAAAGTAAAAACTTCAACATATTGGTGGGGAAAAGGTACCCAAGAGACCGATTTGGAGAGGGTTGCAAAGGCGAAGCGGTGATCGGGGTTAATAGTGAGCTTGGCGTGGATAAAGAGAAGGATGGCTTGCTTGATCGCGTCCAATCTGGTGAACGGCTTCCCGTTGGGCCCCGGTGTTTTCATTTCCACGAGCGACTCTGCATCGACGTCGATGCAGAATAGTATGTCCTCGTTGGTTACCCGTGCCGGTTTAAGCATGTATCGTACTCCTCCTACTCCTCCGGCGACAGAGCTAGTTCCCTCTGTTCCTTCCATCACCGACTCTAGGTTCCCGTTTGGAAGATGGAATTTCCTATGTGCGGTCGGTGTTTTGTTTGTCCGCGAGAAAGAAAATACAAACGGTGCGTTTTGACCCGTATTAAAGGAACGACACCGCATAACCGATACAATAGGTTAAACCTCAATTTTTAATCCACCGACCATTTATTTTTTTTTTTTATTTTTTTTTTATAACTGCAATTGTTAGAAGTTGGTATGTTAGAGGTGTTAGTTAGGATATTGAATTCGGAACTTCAGAGTGCAAATCATGAGCAGCAAGTGATCACTGAACCACGACACGTGGAATGCATTTATTTGGTTCTTAAACTAAATAAATTCATGTTTTGATTCTTAAAATTTGAATTCAGCCTTTTATTGTTCTTTGTTAAACCCTACTCCTGGCACATTAATTAACGGTAAAACCTGCACTTGAACCTTGTGGTTTTATGATTTTTTATTCATTAAAGATATATCTCTCAATTTAAAGGTTGATATTTGAATCTCTTCATTTTTAATATAACATGTTCAACAATAAAAAAATTAAAGATAAAACTTTTTTTTTAATTAATGAGATGAAAATTTCACACAAAAAAAAATTATGTAGACAAATTCATTATTTATTATCTTTAAAAATTTATTTAATCACAAAACTATCATTAGTTTAAACTTCAATTTTGGTTCCTAGACTTTTATATACCCCTAATTTTGGTCCCTAAACTAAATAAATGTTTGCTTGGACAAAAAAAAAGAAAAAGGCCAAAACATAAAATTATAGAGATTAAAATAGAGTTTGGTTTAATTTAGGAACCAAATCAGGGTTCATAAAAAAGTTTAGGACCAAAAGTTTGGGGTTTAACCAATACTAAAGGGAAAGGAATATGGATAAAGCATACAAAACGCATCGTTTTGGAGCAGTGGCTATTTCTATGTTTCTGAAGAGTTCATTTGCATTTTGCCTTCCTGGTTGGCGAACGGAGAAGAAGAAGAGGAGATGGCGTGTTTGCATGATCACAGCTGCGAAGATCACGATTGTTCCTCGAGTTGGTCTCTATACAAGCACATCGACCTCTCCAAGGTTCATCTCCTTTTCAGTTCCCATTTCTTTTACCATCTTCGAGACGAGAAGTGACTCTCAATCCATCTCCAGCTGCTACTCTTGAACTCTAATTCTAAACCTTTAATTCTTCATATTTTGATTTTATTTTTACTTTCTGATAATGGGTATTGAAGTTTCTAGTGAATGATTACTGATTTCTGTTGTTTCTCCAATTTTTGGATGTTTACCATTTCCTTTTGACTGATTGAATCTGAATTCTGAGTTATTATATCAATTAAATTTTATGCTTGACGTACTTTTCTTTTTGGGTTGTTTAATTTTAGGTGTCTGCTCTAAATGAGGCCGTCTCAGGAAGTGTTAAGTCAGTATTCAGAGCTTGGGAGCAGCGTCTAAATTCTTCTGGGGTAATTTCTATGTAGAAATTGGTCGATTTCGTCTTTTTTTGACATAGCTGAATCTAGATAATGATACTTCAATGTATGCCTCTGTGCATTTATTTATGGTGTGGAGCCTGTGACCCTTAAGTCTAAATGTACAGAATTCTACTAAACCCAATATGGTTGAGGATTGTTATATGGTTATTTTCAGGGAATTACAAGCTTATTTCATGTATTCTTGTCCGACATGTACTGAGATACTTAGTTCTCTAATATTGTTTGGTTCCTGAAGCCTCATTCACCTGAATGTGACAGGAACACTTGGAGAGCAATGAGGGTGATCCTGAGCTACTCATTTACATCCCGTATGTGGCTCTTTTTCTTCTATTTTACTTCATTTTAAACTCTTGATGTGAGAGTTCATCTTCATCCCTAGTTCTTGTTTTGCTTGTCTACTCCAATTGTGTAGTTTAAGTGGAGGATGTACACTGGCTGGAGTCTGAAGCGTCTCAATTTAACATTTCTTTCATCTTTGTCAGTTTCCCGGTTATTCTGTTGTCAAGGCACCTATATTATATCGAGGAAGATCTTGTTTTCATCATAATGCCTTATTTCTCTCCTGTTCTGTGATTTTGGTGTTTCATAATTAAATTTTTATTGTCAAGGTTTACATTGCAGACTCCAGATGTTTTTGATTGTATATCCACAGACATGATAAAATAATTAATTGAAACTTATTGTTTCAAGTTCCAAAATCATTCTTCATTTTCTTTCATTTAATTTGTTGTGTACAATAAGTGGTTGCATTAACTTTTCCTGCATTTTTTTTTTCTTTTGGGATTTACCCAATAGATTTACATCAGATGTGAAGATCAAGAGCATATCAGTTGTTGGTGGTGCTGATGGAACAAGTCCTTCCAAGATGAGAGTGTAAGTTTGACTAAGCAAGCAAACTCATTATTTCTCTATTTTCAGTCAAAACTCGTGACTTCTTGAATGGTTAATTTTCAGTCAGCAATCTGAAATTTATTTTTTGAACTGATTCCATTGGTATCAAATGACTGGTTGACTGCTGTTGGTGATCAAATTTTGTTACAGAATTCTTAAATTTGGAAAAAATGAAAGCTGCCTTATAATTGCAATTGTCAAAGCTAGATAGACCACAATGTATTGGAGTTTAAGAAGGAAAAGTAGTTCCTTGTGTGTGTAAAATTTCTCTTGCTTTGTTGAATTTTTATTGTGTGTTGAAGAGGTTGCCTGACATCCTTGCTGCTGGTTTATATGCTTCCAATGTGTAAGTTATTGCAATGATCAATTGATCATTGGTACTGACAAACCTTTCCCTTGGAAAGGAAAACAAATTGTTGGCAGTGATTTGTACTGCCAGTGATATAAAGTATCCAGTGCCTTTCTGGCATTCTTCTCAGGAATTTCTTCTTGAATGAAAAAAGAACTTTTATTTTTCTCATTGTAATCAGGTTCCTTAATCGAGATGGCATTGACTTTTCAGATGCTCAAAGCATGCAACCTGTTCAGGTATGCTCATCTTCTTTTCTTGGATTTGTTGGTTAGGCTGTTTATGTCTGAGACATATTTACATTATGATTTAAGGAGTGGGATTTGGTCGAAAATTTGAATGGAGTGTTAGAGTACCAGACAAGGTAAGCACTTACTCTCTATGTGGCAGATTTTATTTGTTTAAGATCACTTTCAATCCATTTGTCAGCTAGGGACTTGCAGCATATCATGCATGAATATTTGTTCCATTTGGTGGCAAACCATGCTAAGTGATAATATATGACAAATCGCTAGACTGATATTGAGTTTGTAACTTTCCCTGTTATTTTCCACTTCCTGATGCTATATTAATCCATATAATTAGATATTCAAAATTTCAAAGTGTTGCAAGCATTACGTTGCATTTCCCAGAAAATTTTGGTGGCGACACAACTCAAATCCACTACATTGGATTTAAAGGAGAAGCCACCCAGGTACTTCCCTTGACAAAGATGAGATTTACTGGTTTGTGTTGGTTCCTTCATATTCCCTGGTATACAGTAGGTGCTTCAAGTTGATAAGTCTTCTTGTCTATGATTAACAGTTGAAGAGGGATGTCGTCGCAACAATTGTCTATGAACTTAGGCCAAATCCTTCTGACCACAAGTAAGTCATAACAGCTCTTGCTAAAAGGCTTCAAGAATTGGTTTTTTCTTCCGGGGAAAATGTGATTTGCTCAATTTGTTAAATTGTCAATATAAGAAGCCTCACATTGTCTTTCCAAGCATAATGGTCATATGCACTGTGTCATCATGTAGATGATAAAGATAACTTGAGACTTAATTGTTATTTATCTACTGAAATTGCACATTCACCTGATCAATTTGTAACTTGTTCATATAATTTTGGATTTTTAAGTGTTGGAAAAGTTTAATTCTTTTAATGATTCTGTATGCAGGACACGAGCTGAGAGTGGTGGAGGCTTTTCTCATGTGGAATAAAGAAATATAGGGTAGCTTTGGCATCCCTGTCTAGAATCTGATCCCTTTGCTTGTGGAGAAATTAATTACATATCACAATTCTTAATGCATTTCCATCTTATCCATCACCTTTGTGGTGAATACTTGCTAATTTAAAATTTTTGATTTGAGGTTTAGAACAGACATTCAAATATCTGGAGAAAAAAAATTAACTTGAATATTTAAAAAAATTTTCTCTTTAAAGTTTTTTCAAGGAATTGCCAAGTTTCCATTCCATTAGCAGTCTGTTTGATTTGAGTGGAACAAAAGGGATAAAAGTGGAGAAATAGATTTTTAATTAATTATATTTTGTTATTTATTAATATTGTAATTCGATTAATTAAAAAGATTATTCTCTCCGTTCATTTCCTTCAAAGCAAATATATAGATTTGATTGGTTAGTAGTAGGAAACTTTTTCTCTCAAAAATTTTTTTATAAGGTTATTTATGTATTTTTACATTTTAATATTATAAGCAAATAAGGGTAAAAATAACATTTTTTGTTTTTATTTTTTCTAATACAATTTTCATACTCTTTGAAGAAAAATGTTTTTTCTAATTTTCTTATATAGGATGTATTTTGACCATTTTTCGTATCAACCAATGCAAATTTCTTAATAAAAAAAATCAATAAAATATCAACAAATATCATTACAAAATATATTAATTTTTTAAATACTTTTTCTACCGCTTTTCTAATAAAATTATTTTCTAACTATAGTTTTTTTAACATGTGCTCTAAAAGGTATAATTAATGTCATTTTTAACTATTAACTTATATAAAAAAAAGCTAATATCATATTTAACTCTAATGTTACATGTATTAATTTAATCAGTTAATTGATAAATTAAATTAAACTTTAATTTTTTATATAATTTAATAATAAAAAAATAATAATTACATTCTTAATTTATAACTTTATTGTATGTTTAGATTAAAAAGAATAAAGGAGAGAGAATCATATCTTTCTATTTCTCTCTTTTCCTTTCTTTTCATTTAGATAAGTAAATAAATTAAATAAAAAATAAAATAAAATTTTTTTCCCCCCCTTCCCCTTTTATTCTTTAAATAACTAAGAGCATGTTTAGTGAAACTTAAAAGCACTTCAATTTTTTGACACTATTTATATTTCATAAATTAAAATTTTTCTCTTAAAAACTTATATTTTTTAACTTTAAAAAAATCTTAAACACTAAATTTTGATAAATTTCA
>BPVZ01000268.1:66623-82325 GCA_020521535.1 Rubroshorea leprosula | reverse complement strand
GTTTAGATTAAAGAGAATAAAGGAGAGAGAATCATATCTTTCTATTTCTCTCTTCTCCTTTCTTTTTTCATTTAGATAAGTAAATAAATTAAATAAAAAATAAAATAAAAAAAATTTTCCCTCCCTTCCCCTTTTATTCTTTAAATAACTAAATAAAAAATATATTTCTTTTCCCTATCGAGGGCCTCAACCCAAAGATACACATTGGAGAAAAACCAAACTAACTAAACTGCCCAATTCCAAATAAAGGATATGTGTATTAATTAATTTTTCCAGGTAAAAGAGTTAAGAGGATGATAATTTCACCATTTATATTATTATTATTACTATTATTATTATTATTTTTGAACAGCATTTATTATTGGATTTAATATTGGATATCGGGAAAGAAAAATTATTATTGGTCTTTTAAGTTTGGCCCAGCCCATTTATAGCTTCATAAACCAAGCGCCTATTTTCTATAACGATTCCTTTAGGGCTTAGTTTGCCGCGTTAAAGTTTTGCAACTCAGAACTCAGTAATCTCTTCCTCACTCATACTCTCTCTCTCTCTCTCTCAACAGAAAGGTGCGTTAATCTTCTGCATCATCTCCCCTGTTAGCTTAAACAAAATCAATCAACATAGACTTAAAAATGGAAGCTTTTTTGCTTTGATTATTTGTTATTTTGATTTTTTCTGTTTTCTTCTGCCGCATATGTAGGAAACTTGTAAGGGTATAGTGGGAGTCGGTATGCAGGCCTGCAGTGGAGCTGGAATGATGGGTTCTCTGCAACAACCTGTAAGGGCCACAAGACCATCGTTTCCTTTAATGGGGTTTGGCATTTCAGGGTCACCTAACCAAATTAAGCTCAATTCAGTGAGGCCCTGTAAATTGTCTCATGTTGGAGGTAGTTTAGTTACTGGGGCGCTGCCCGCTTCTGTCTCTGTCACTGTGCCGGAAATCAGTGGTTAGTCATTTTCCTTTTATTACACCTTATAATTTGATTTTGATTTTTGAGAGAATTTGTTTGCTCTGTATGTTTCTGATAGTTCGTTCTGCTGAGACCATTTGATTGGAATGAAACTTTGTTGAAGTGTTAGACTTTGGACGCTGGTTTGAGATAGGTGGGATATCCATGTTAAGAGTGATTTATTTTATTGTATGTTATTTAGGTGAGGGAAGCACTTTTGTGGATTATGGGCTCAGTGAAGCAGATCCTGAGGTGCGTGCAATTATTGACAAGGAGAAAGAGAGGCAGTTCAGAAGCCTTGAATTGATTGCCTCTGAAAACTTCACTTCTAGAGCTGTGATGGAGGCTGTTGGTTCATGCCTAACAAACAAGTATTCTGAAGGACTACCTGGTAAAAGGTGAAGTAGATGAATCAAGCAGAGTTAATATTTCCAGTATTGCTATGAGTTATATTTGAGGAAATTTTTATAGCTGAAATAAGAACTTTGTTTTCAGATATTATGGTGGAAATGAATATATAGATGAACTTGAAACTCTTTGTCAAAAAAGGGCTTTAGCAGCATTTCACTTAGATGAAACTAACTGGGGTGTTAACGTTCAACCGTTGTCGGGTTCTCCTGCCAATTTTGAGGTTTATACAGCAATTCTCAAGCCACATGATCGCATAATGGTAAAATACTTTTGCCTTTTAAGTTCTCTTGCTAGAATTCTCTCTCTTGACAAAACACAAAAGAATTAACTGTGGAGGCTAGTGGAACAGGGTTTGGACTTACCTCATGGGGGCCATTTGTCACATGGGTTCATGACCCCTAAAAGACGGGTATCTGGGACCTCTATTTATTTTGAATCCATGCCTTATCGACTTGATGAATCTACAGGTGGTGCTTTCTTATTATAAATTTTGCAAATGTAGGATTTTTGATATTGTGTTGTGGTGGTTCATTCTTTTCAATGAATGATATTTTAACAGGTCTTGTTGATTATGATATGCTTGAGAAAACTGCAATTCTCTTTCGACCTAAACTCATTATTGCTGGTGCTAGTGCATATCCTCGAGATTTTGACTATCCTCGCATGAGGAAGGTAAGGATTTATGTGGGTGCTGGTAATGCTGTTACCTTTCCTGAAAAAATGTTTGCGTATTTTTCTTGTCTAACTTAAAATTTATGCACTTTGGAAGATTGCTGATTCTGTTGGTGCATTTCTGATGATGGATATGGCACACATTAGTGGACTTGTTGCTGCTTCTGTGGTTGCCGACCCCTTTGAGTATTGTGATATTGTGACAACAACAACACATAAGGTATGGATTGTACTATTTTAGACTTTTATAGTGGGCTACACTTGTCTGAATTCACCTCTTTATAATGATTTTGACTTTTGGTTTTCCCTTTCTTAATTCTGATGCTTTTAAATTGAGAAGAAATGCTGTTTGTGTGCATTATTCTGTGAATGTTTTTTTGCATGACCTGGACCTCTGTTTCTCTCATTCCTTTGCATCCAGTTATTAAGTTGATCTTTTTTTATTTAAATCCTATTATCCAAAGTTATTAATTCAACCATGATGTAGTGATTCAACGTATTAAAGATGGACTACTAAATAGCATTTGAAATTTCCAAAAACTATTTGTGTTTCTGTACTTAGTTGAATCTACATAACCAACTGTATTTGCTCCCTTATTTTCAGTCTTTGAGAGGTCCACGAGGAGGCATGATCTTTTTTAGAAAGGATCCTGTTCTAGGAGTTGATTTGGAATCTGCTATTAATAATGCTGTTTTCCCAGGTTTACAGGTAAGCTTGACCCTGTCTCATTTTTTTTCCTGTGATTGCTTGTCTCAATAAAATTCCTCTTGCCCTTCCTTATCTGGATGGTCAAATTGATCACCTTTAGTTATTATGAACCTAGTTATACCATTATAGAATATAAAAGTCACAATTCTATCCATGCAGGGTGGTCCTCATAACCACACAATTGGTGGACTTGCGGTTTGCTTGAAACATGCACAGTCCCTGGAGTTCAAGGCTTACCAGAATAAGGTACTTTTCTTTCTTGGGGGGAAAACAAGCCTGGAGGACATCATAACGTAACAGACTTAAATGTAGATGCTTTGTGTTATAGGTTGTCTCTAACTGTAGAGCTCTAGCAAGTCGACTGCTTGAGCTAGGCTACAAACTGGTTTCTGGTGGGAGTGACAATCACCTGGTACTTGTGGATCTTAGGCCAATGGTAAGTTTCTTGTTTACTTGTTATACTTTTTGGCTTTTGGACTGCAAAACTATCTTGTAGAAGAGCTGCCAACACCTCAAAAATGTCTTAACTTGTGGTCTTCCCTACAGAGTATACTGAGATTTCTGGTAACCTTATTGGTGAGAGTAGGACCGTTACATTTTCTGGTGTAAAGATAGTTTTTGCACTACCATCACCTCCTCCACTGCCACAATAAGCACATGTAGACAACTGCCACTTAAGCCATTAGTGTCACTGCCCCCATCTCAATCTCATGCAGAACTTGCTTTGCATTTCTGTTCTCAGTAATTCTAACTCATAATTATTCTCAATTTGATTGAAATTTCAATTTTATGATTTCAGTGCTTATTAGCCTTCAATTTTTAATAAAGCAAAATAATTCACAATTGAAGATGATCATCAATACAGTTTATACTTGACTTCTGATGTGATTATGTTCATACTTGGGGGCTTGGTCAATTATTTGTTTTCATTTCAGAAATAGATGCTGTTAATTAGAAGAAGACTAAAAAAAGATTTCCGAATTCTGATGTTATACACCAAAGTAGTTGTGGCTCTGCAGTGACAAAACTAATTTGATGTCTTTCCATCAACAGGGAATTGATGGCGCTCGAGCGGAGAAAATTCTTGACATGGCCTCTATCACCCTGAACAAAAATTCTGTCCCTGGTAGGTTTTGCAGTTGCTATTTGCTTTTCCTCCCTTCATCCTAGGAAGAAGAAAGCTTCTCGTTTGCTATACATACAGTACTAATCTCCATTTTCATAGGTGACAAGAGCGCACTTGTGCCAGGAGGCATTCGCATTGGTTCACCTGCAATGACCACCAGAGGATTCACAGAAAAGGAGTTTAAACTCATAGCTGATTTCATCCATGAAGGTGTTCAATTAACCATAGATGCTAAACGCTCAGTATCCGGATCAAAACTCCAGGATTTCTTGAACTTTGTCGCATCTCCTGATTTCCCTCTGAGGGATAAGGTGTCGGACCTTGGTAGCAGAGTCGAAGCACTCACAGCCCAGTTCCCAATACCTGGTGTGTGAATCAGATGGTAGGCTTGTGGAAGTCTACAAAGTTAGTAAACATGTATCTTATCAGTTTTCTTAACAGGAAGATGAGAATTTAAGATGAAAATTTTCGAAAGTTTTGGGATGTTGAGCTGGATTTCACCTGATTATTATCAAGTAATAAATAAAGAAAGAAGGCAAACTAGAAAAATTATCTTATCTATCTCAAAGTTTTTTAATTTTTTATATTTTTATTTATGCTATTCTTAAGAAAGAAATTAAAAATAAAAATAAGCTCTTTATTATAAGATGATTAATTAAAATAAATAAATAAATAATGATAAATTTAAATTAAAAAGTAATTATTGTTTAAAAACCGATGAAATATGTAGTATGTGCTCTCTTTGGTTTAGAAATATAATCTTTTTGACAAGAAAAAAATTGTCTGAAATGAGATCGCACAGTCACAACAGCCTGGAAAAGTAAATATGGGCCAATTTCAGCCCAAATAAACTAAACGAAAGGTCCAAGGTGGAAAGGTAAACATTTTTGTAGCCCAACCCCTTCCGACCTCTTCCTCGCCGTCTTTTTTTTTTCTTTTTTGATAAAAGAACTTCTTCCTCGTCGTCACCTACACAGACCACAATCCCTAGCCGCCAAAAGAATTTCGATTTTTCTCAAATACTCTGTGCATCTCTGCATTCTGAGGTCTGCACCACCTTCACTCGGCCCCGTGGACTTCCTTGTTCTTGTTTCGTCTCCTCCGTCGAGGGTTTGTATCATTCTCTTTATAAACATCCACCTGTACCTCGTCTCCCCCCACTCTTAAGCTGATTTTGTCCCGCCAGTACTCAACGACTTGAAATCTTTGGTCGCAACAGACCCAGCAAGGGTATTGCTTTGAATTCATCTCCTTTTTGCTTCTATTGTTTTTGTATTTTGCATACCTTCGTTTCTGATTGAAACCATTATAGTTTAGTGGATGATGAGATGATGTTTATCTTATTGATGTTAAATTATACTTTATAGTTGGAGTGCATTTTGTTGGCTTCATTCTTTTGATTGATGTTCTTTTTGAATGACAAATAACACTCGAAATTTTGATTCTTCTTCTTGATTTCTCTCAGTAAACATATGGAACCTTAATTTCATTTTGATTTGTGAACCATGATTCATGAATTTCTCTGTAACTTTCATCTTCTGGTAATAGCTGATGGGTAAGAAGAAATCTGCAAAATTACTCGCAAACAAGGAAGAAGAAAAAGAAGAACTTGTTGTGGAGCAGATTCAGAAACAACCCTCTACCACGCCCAAGAAGGGTGGTAATGAAATTGATGAAATCTTTGCCGGTAAAAAGAGGAAGAGACCTGAACAAGAAAAGACTGAGAAGCGAAAGGTTGATGAAGGTTCGAAACCAAAATCCAATAAGAAAAACAAGGACAAGAGTAAAGGAGTTAGGGAGGGTGGATGTGTTGACCCTGCCAAGCCTCGGAAGAGAACTGAGGATGGGCTAGTAATTTACACTGAACAGGAGCTGGGGCTTAATAAAGCTAGTGCTGGAGGTACCCCACTTTGCCCTTTTGACTGTGATTGTTGCTTCTGATGTTATGCACAATGGATCCACTTAAGAGTGTTGAGTTGAGATCTCTGTACTCTCAAATTTGCAATTACAATTTTGATTTTACAGTCTACGGAATTTTGAGAAACAGCACTGCCAGTGATTTTAAATGTTAATTAGGTTTACAATCACATATCGAAGGCTTGCAGGTGGCTTTATTGAAAAACCTGTGGGCTCAAAAGCTGTGCAAGATCATAGAATCATCCTTTGAATGTTGGCCTCTTGTTTTACCCATTTCTCTAGCTTGAGGCCTTCATGGTGGAAGATCACATTTTCTTAATGCTTAGTTGCAAAAATATTACTCCCTCTATTTATTTTTAGTAGAACCTAATTTTCTATTTGAAGCATTTCAATTTAGTTGTTCACTTTTCTTTGTTATTGGAAATTTTCATTCTTATTTTACCCTTGTTTTAAAAAAATAAGTATAATATATATTAAATAAAAAATTTTATGTAAGTAATATTTAATTAAAGATAAATATAAATTTTTATTAATAAATCATTATATTTTTATTTTGTTGAAAAAAGAAACCTAGATTTATTGAAAATGAACGGAAGGAGTAGGTAATTGGGTGGCTTAACTCGTAGGAAACAATGGAAACAGGTGCAAAACCTGACCGACCACCAATCTTTTGTGAATGATTAGAAATGGGAGAGATGTTTTCTTTCAGGTGTTGGTTAACTTATTACTACGAGAATCAAGTTCCTTGACAAAGCAAATTTAATTTATCTACTCAAAGTTCAAGGGTAGAAGGATAGAAGAATACATCCTCCTGTTGCCAAAAACTTTGTAGCGGGAAAACAATAAAACCTTATCTGCAGTTCTTGGAACCAACAGGAACTTGAACTCAAATATGCTGACAATCCATGCTTCATCCTTTAAAGGTTGTCAACTCCATTATTTCCTTGAACAACAATGTCTATGGAAACAGATTTTGTCAATGACACTCACTTCTTCTCGCATTTGTCCAAATGTGCTAACAAGTGACTCGAGAAAACCTGAGAAAACAACTCGAGATTCTCAGCAATGAATTTTAGCTAAACTAAAAGAACGATTATCTAACTTAGTTAAGCTATTTAGCTACTTTAAATTTGAAGGAAACCAAGCAAGGGCGTAAGGCTTCCTCTCCAATCGTGTAAGTAGCTCAATTCAGTACTATGCAAAACGTGGCTTGCATAAAACCCTAATTATTTTATGGTTAAATTTGTCATAATATTTTAAAATTTTCAAATTGCTAACAATTCGGGGGTAAAAAGCTGTTTTTGAGAGACTTTTTTAATTCCTTAGCAAATTAAACTTTAACTGCTAACCATTAATATCAAATCGTTAAATAAAATTTTTTAGCAAACACTAAATATTTATGAGGAAAAAAAAAATTACCAAACACTTTTACATTATAATTTGAACAAAATCGTTAACTATTAATTTCCAAGTGTTATACTACACCCTTAGTTACATAGGCAAAGCCATGAAGAGACAAGGGAGGGCCATGGCCCCTCTGGCCTTTTGAAAAATTTTTAAATTAGTATTCAAATTTTATATTTTACCAATTTCATCCTTAAATTTTATTTTATTAACCTAATTATTTTTAAAATTTGTAAAAATAATTGTTATTAGTCATTTTGTAAATCTTCTATTAAGTTCAAAACAAAATATTCACATAAGAATTAAGAAGTCTTTAAAGCTAATCTCTTAAACATAAAAATTAACTTTTAATCTCTAATACTTTTAGTCAAAAAAATAGGTAGGAATGAAACATCTTTATACTTCAATGTAATGACATTAAAAGTTTAGTCCTTAAATATTAAAAACTTAATAGTTGAGACCTTATACTATTGAGAGAAGTTTAGGGATCCATTTCATGTTTACTAAACAAATGACTTGGTAGACTAATTACATGTAAATGCACACTTGACATGTGAAGGCATGGTGAGAGAAGTGCAGTATAGATTGGAAGTGGAATGTATTAAAATCCCACTAACTTTGGTCAGAATTATTATGCTTTTAGAAATATATGACCAAAATGAATTCTATTTTCTCTTTTGTTCTGGCACCAGATGTGAGCAAAATAGAAATAGAGGAGTGTTGGCCTTGCAGTAAAGGTGACAGCAAAATTGAGAGTTTCGGAGGAGTTTGGGTCCAAACTCATTTGATATGAGGTAAATAAGTTTTAAGCTTAAAAAAATTAAACTAAATTAAATTTTCTAAAATTTAAGTAGAAATTTAAGTATGGATTTTCAAAATTTACCTCTACACAAGAATTTAGAAACATGCAAAAAGAGGTGGACACTTACTATTAGTTTACCTTTAAAATGATCTTGGTAACTTCTACATTTTTTTTGTTCTTGTGGGGTTTTTCTGGTGAATTAGATGTTGGCAGGATGCATTATAAAGATGTGCTAGTTGCAGTTTTGCACATGACAATGCAAATTGGTGATTGTGTGAGTTAAAATAGTCTTCATGTAATATGTGAGTTAACTAGAAGTATCAAATTCCTTGTCAACCGATGAATAGAAATCTATTATGATAAAAATTTCAGCTGGAATCTACAGCAGTATTTAGAAACTACCTATTTTGGGATGTTACAAGGAAAATATATGAACTTTTAACATTTCTCCGCTTTGTTCTCCTTCCTGCTTTATTTTGGGAAAAACTATAGATTATCATCTTTGTAGTGCCTAAAATTAATCTAAAATATTCATTTTAGTCACTACATCACTATTTTCTTCCTAGGTCAAACATCAAAACTTTACCTCTAACTCATAAATTTTTTTCTTGAGTTAAATCTATTTATTTTATGTTGCTATTTCTCATACTAATTTTTCATATGTTTCTAAATTTGTAGACATTTTTTTAGATGTGTTTTATTTCATGCTTTTTTTCCCTAAAAATGTAACTAGATAATTATTCATTAATTAATCACAAAAAATTTCAAGATACAATAAATTTCAAATTGAGCTAGCTAAGTTAATTGTATTAAGACACAAGTTTATAATTTTAAAACTATATGTTAATCCCTCTTATTCTATTCAGTCTTCTCACTTCATCAACTTTATATTAATTAACATAATAATTTTATATAACAACTAAATAACACAAATATTCCACAAAAATTATATTTAAAAAAATTAATTATTATCTGTTCATTATATAAAATTATCAAATTAAATTAACATAACTAAAATAAATCAAAGATAATAATTCTTTTAAGGCATATATATGTTTTTGATAAAAGACACAAGTTTGATTTAGACATTGATTTCTTTTTCTTTTTTTTTTTTGTTTTTTCCTTGGTAGAGTTAGGGATGGCAATTTCCTCCACGACCTGTGGAGCTTCGCGAAGATTCTCGCTACGGGGATGGAGATTCCAAAAATATTTCTTCCCGTGGGGCGGGGATGGAGGCATTTTTTTCCTCGTAAAATTTCGTGGGGAATTTCCTCCACCTCATAGAGAACTGTGGGGATCCATATAAAATAAAAAATATATACATTTATTTTTATATATTTTTGTAAATATATTAACAATTAATTTTTATTTATCCAACTTAATTAGCTAACCCAATACCAATACAATCTAAATTTTACAACTCATTCTTTTTTCAGTTTCTTAAATCCAATTGTCAAGTCCAGCCTATTCTTTTTGTCAATCTAGTCTTCCTAAACTTAATTGCCCAACCAAATTTGCATTGGTAACCCTAGAAGAACTATCCAAAGATCTCAATTTTAGATTTGCGATTCCTCCTATCTAGTCTCCTTTACGGCTCTGCACTGTAACTCTATTTCTACTTCCCAATCCTCATCTATGATTTCCTTCAAGCTCTCATTGTCACTACCCATTATGCAACCACTACAATGCTGATATTCTCCTATCTCTCACTCACACTCAAACTCAATAACTCTTCTCCAATCTCTCAACTAGCCATCGGTAACTCATCTCTTTTATGCCTTTTTTTCTTAATGAACTTATTGCTGGACATGTATGGCCATAGTTTATGCATTTTTTTTCTAGGAACTTTGTTGATGACGGTGGCAGTTTATGCCTTTTTTTTATGAATCTTTTGCTAAATTTGTTGGACTTATATGGCAATTTATGCTTTTTTTCTTTATGAACTTGTTGCTGACTTGTTGGACTTACTAGATAAGTATATATTGGCTGTGTATATTTACTGCTTATTTGTCTTGTTTCAAATTTTTACTTTATATGATTATTTGACCTAATTTTATTTGATGAATGTGGAAACTAGTGGAATCTAAGCAGACTCATATTGAGCTTAATTTTGATTAACAAGTAGTGGAGCAAGTGATAGTTTTATTTGGCGGGGACTTCAAATACTCGCGGGGACCTATTATTTCCTGTAGAGATGGAGACCAAAGTTATTTTTGAACCTCCACTAAAAATCCCCGTGGGGATCCCCGTGCTCACCATTGGTGGGGATGGGGATGGGGAAGGGGTCCTCGCCCTCGTGGGGATCCATTGCCATCCCTAGGTAAAGTGTGTTTAAAAAAAGTTAAATTGCCATTTTGGTCCCTGAACTATTGTACGGACCTCTGATTTGGTCCTTGAACTAAAGAAATCTCTGATTTGATCCCTAAACTATTGTACGGACCTCTGATTTGATCCCACTGTTTATAATTTGGCCTAAGTTGATCCTTGAACTATTGTACGAACCCCTAATTTGATCCTTACTGTTTACAATTTCGCCCCAATTTGGCCCCTTAGCTATTATTTAATAGAAAAACCAAGTTGGAGCTAAATTAGTAAACAGTAAGAACCAAATTGAGGATCCGTATAATAGTTTAAGGACTAACTTGAGATCCGTACAATAGTTTAGGGACCAACTCAGGCTCTGTACAATAGTTTAAAAACTAAATTAAAAATTTTTTTAGTTCAAGGATCAATTCGAAAGTCCATATAATAGTTCAGAACCAAAATAGAGTTTAACCTTTAAAGAATTAAGACCAGTGGAAACAAGGAAACGACCAGCCAACTGTTTCCGCGTTATTTGTCACATTTTTCTAGAAAGTGACCCCTTTTCCGCGTTGAGCTCAGCAATTCCATTGCCAGTGTTGTTGACACACTTTCCCTCTACTCCACCAATGACCAATCCCCACATCCTTCCGTGTCCATTACTTCACCACCACTTCGCGTGTACCAGATATCTCGTTTCCCAAACCCTTTTCACTCGTGCCCACTTCCATCATTACTCCAAAATATTAAAAAAAAAAAAAGTCTAGAAAGAGAAAAGAAAAAGTCAGTCAAACTACCTACTGTACCATTAATCTTGACCATTCTTTTGTTTTTGCTTAATTTTGGTAGCTCTCTGGTTTTTCCTCCTTAACCCCATAACCAAACAAAATCAATACCGTTTTCCGTTCCATTGCCATTTAAGTAATAATAAAAAACGGACTTACATACTTAAAGAAAAAATAATAATTATTAGACGAATTAAATTAAAGAATTGGACAATTAATTAAGGGTTATTTTTCATTATTAATTATTAAAATTTTTTATGATAATTTTTTTAAGAATTTAGGATTCAACACTTCTAAGAAAATTTATTGAATCATAACTAATGGTAAAAAGTCGGGCAAAACCATACAGTAAGCCCTTAAACTAATCTCAAATTTGCTATTGAGTCTCTAAATGTTAATTGATGCATATAAACCCTTAAACTCTACAATTTAAACAATTTAGCTTTTAATTTTTACCGTCATTAAAAAATTAAGAGCTAAATTGCTCAGTTTATAAAGTTAAAGGACTCATGCATTAATTAAAATCTAAGGACCAATAGCAAATTTGAAGTTAGTTTAATTAAGAGAGTTAATATAGTTTTGCCTAAACGTAGTACGAGTTAGCATTAGAAGAAAGCAAAAAAGAGTACTCCTAATTAAGTCCTAAAAATTCCGCCCTTTACCACTTAATGAAAACCCTAAAAAAAGAGCAAAAATAATGGACTAATTTTATACACATTGAAGTATATACGAAACCTACTTGTTGTTCTTCAATTCCCTCTCAGGCATTGTTCATCATCTTCTTAAACTCCTCGAAATTCACCTTGCCGTCGCCGTTCTTATCGACCTGGCTGATCATCTTCTTGCAGTCACTCAACGTGCACTTACCCCCAAGCTTCCTCAACACCGAATGCAACTCGTTGGCGGTAATCACCCCGTCCCCGTCCAGGTCGTACATATCGAAGGCCTGCTTCAGTTCTTGGTTCTCGTTGCTGCTGCTTTCCTTGTTAAAAGCGATAAACTCCTCCTGGTCGATAAAGCCGTCTCCATCCTTGTCCATCTCCGCCATTGCTTTCCGCACCTCCTCAGCCGACTGATTCCACCCCAGCGCGGCGTGGATTTCTTTCAGCTCGTCGAAGGAGATCTTCCCGTCGCCGTTCTTATCATACGTTTTGAACATGTTCCTGGCAACCTCTTCTGAAGTCGCCATTGTAGAGAGGAGTGAAAAAAAAAAAAAAAAAAAAAAGGAATTCCTAGAATTAAGATTTCCTTCCCCCCCACCCCTTCTGAGGTCTAGTCTGGGATTCAATCGGTTTATATAGAGAAAATGTGGTCCCAGGACGCGTTTTTTTTTTTCTTTGGAACGCGCAAATCCAAAAAAAATTATAGGCAAAAAGCCCCCAAACTTATCACAAAATAACATTTAAAGCCTTAAATTAAAAATTAAGCAGGTAAGCTCTTCTTCAATCCCATTAATCATGCAAATAAATCTTTCTCATTCATGGATGTTTATGCTTTTAAGGTGATATTAAATATAAAATAGCATTTAGTCTGTTTGTGAGAAAAGTTTATTCACATTATTAATAGAGTTAGAGAACTTATCTACTTTATTTTTAGTTTAAGAGTTTAAATATTATTTTGAGATAAGTTGGCTTAAAAAGGGATTTTGCCAAAATTATAAGAGGGGTGCTAGGGGCACTCGCCTCCTCCTGTAATCTCCGGTCAACACTTTCACTTTTATTGGCTCACGTTATTCTTTTTTTTTTTTTTTGGTACATCAGAAGCTACAGTTTCAGCTTATCGCCTAAGGAACATGGTCCCTATATGATCACTTTGTAAGATCATATGAATATCCACCGGAGGTGTGGGAAAAGGTGTAGTGCCCAAAGTTAATTCGTGACCCATGGATGCCATAAAATCCGCAGCTAAATTCCCCTCCCTGAGAGTGTGTTGTACCAGGCAACTGCTAAAGAAATCTATCAACATGAAGATGTCCGTAAGAAGCGCCGAGGCTGGTCCGGCTGAAACTTGTCGATTTTGAATGAGTTGTATTGCAAGTAAAGAGTCCATTTCTAAGACCAACTGTTGTATCCCCAGAGAGTGAGCAAGCTTGAGACCTTCTCTGCAACCCCACAACTCAGCCAAGAAACTTGTTGTGAGACCAACGTTTACAGCAAAGCCATGAACCCAACGCCCGTTGTGATCACGAATGAGTCCTCCAGCTGCTGCTTTTCCTGAGTGATGATTGTGGGATCCATCGGTGTTTAGTTTAAGATAAGGATGTGGTGGTGGGGTCCAAGAGACCCATCTGGGAGCTCTAGTGTCATGAATCAGATTAACTGATTCCAAGGCAAATCTTGATTCCAAAGCAAAGGTGTGAGCCTGGTTAGCAACAAGATGTGGCGGAATCCGTTGCCCTTCAAACACCAATTTGTTCCTACTCTTCCACAAGTGCCAGATGGTTGCGACAAAGACAAATGGCCATAAGTCCGGAGAGTTGGTCTTTCGCCTTGGTGTGATAGCATTCCTTTTCAACCAAGAATCAAAGTTCAGAGAAAGGAAGTCAGTAGGTAGAAGACTCACCGACTGCCAAACTAGCCGCGAGTAGAAACAATCTCTTAGGAGGTGTAGAGGGGTTTCGGGTGATTGCTCATAGCGAGGGCACACTGGCGTAGGAGCCATGTGGTGCTCGAAGCGAACGGAGTTTGTGAGAATTTTTCCTCTCCAAAGCAACCAAATGAAGAGCTTCACTCTCTCGGTGCAGCCTAAGTGCCAAATCCAGGTCCAGTCCTCAGGTCTAGGAGCATTAGGAATTCTAGACTGTTGAATAAGGCTAAAAGCTGACTTTACGGTGAAGTCACCACATGAAGCAGCATTCCAATAAATTTGATCATTCAAGTGGCCAGATATTGATAACGGAATGGTTGCTATAAGTTGAAGTACATTTTCTGGAAGAAGATCAGTTAGTTGTATCAGATTCCATTTTGAATTACTAATGATATCAGAGACCTTCATACCAAGTAGGTGCTGTGGGATCGGGGCTATTGTAGATTCCAAAAGTGTTGAGTTACCTACCCAGATGTCATTCCAAAGCTGTATGTTACAGCCAGATCCTACTCTCCATCGTGTTCCCAACTGTAAAACCTCTCTAGTTTTCAAGATGCTTCGCCACGTTATGGATGAAGAAGGCGTGGGCGTGCAACTAGAGAAACTCGCTGAATGAAGGTATTTATGCTTGATAGCTTGGCACCATGGCTTCTCACTCCCTGAAAGTATTTGCCAGCCTAACTTGGCAATCAAAGCCTTGTTACACTCTTTGGCAGATCTCACACCCAGTCCACCATATCTCCTCGGTAAACATACATCATTCCAATGGACAAGGTGTGGTTTGTTAGTTTGTATATCTGAACCCCAAAGGAATTTGCGATTCAAGGAATCTATGGCTGAACATGTGCTGCTAGGAAGGAGAACTTTTTGCATGGTATAGGTTGGTATCGAGGAGGTTACCGATTGCACAAGTGTTCTCCTACCCGCCAGACTTAGGGACTTCTATTTCCACCCTGCAAGCTTAATCTGCATCTTTTCAAGAATATATTTGTAGTTGCTGGCCTTGAACCTGCCATGGATAATAGGCACCCCAAGGTAAATGCCAAGATAATGCGTTAGAGGGATGCCACAAGCAGAACTGAAGGAGTTTGCTAACTGTCCCTGGATATTTGGAGAAACAAATAACTTAGACTTGCCCAAGTTTATCTCTAATCTTGATTGTCTTGCAAATTCAGAGAGACAATCTATAATAGTTTCAATTTGAGTGATTGAAGCTTTCCCAAACAACATGAGATCATCTGCAAAAAACAAATGTGAGAGTGTTAGTCCCCCGCGTGACAGTTGGAAAGGCGTCCATTTGTGTTCTTGCAATTGACTCATAATCATATGGGAGAGTTTCTCCATCACCATAATGAAGAGGTACAGCGATAAGGGGTCGCCTTGACGTAGACCTCTCTTTGGCTGGAAGTAAGGTAATTCCTCTCCATTCCAAATGACAGAAAGCTGCAATGAAGTAACTGAAAACATGATCAATCGAACTAATTGATCCGGCAGGTTGAAATCAATCAATACTTCCCTGAGGTAGTTCCAATCTACACTGTCGAAGGCTTTATGGAGGTCTATCTTGAATGCTAGGGCCCCTTTTTTCCCTTTTAGCCGCCTCATAGAATGGATAGCCTCTTGAACTAGAATGATGTTATCCGTTGTACTTCTAACTGCGAGAAAACTGCTCTGTAAAGGGCCAATTAGGTTCTGTAAGTGAGGACGTAATCTGTTAACAATTACTTTGGACAGGATTTTGTAGGCTACATTAAGCAAGCAAATCGGTCGAAACTTCTGTATCACATCCGGGCTTTCTCCTTTAGGAATAAGAATAGTATGGGCCTGTAACATAGTGAGCTCAAAGAAACCATCAGAAAAAGACTTGTTGATAAAGGAATGAAGCGTACCCGAAATAATATCCCAATGTTTCTGATAGAAGATCGGTTGAATACCATCAGGACTAGGACTTTTGAGACCTTTCATGGAAAAGAGAGCTAATTTGACTTCCTCCATGGAAATAGGAAGCAACAAAGAAGCACTATCTTCATCTGACATTT
>BPVZ01000268.1:43074-54583 GCA_020521535.1 Rubroshorea leprosula | reverse complement strand
TAGATATTAAAATTTTTATATATTGTTTCGAATTTATCGTTATAAATATATATTTTTATAAATTAAATATCAAAATTTAAAATAATGATAATGTAAACTAATGTTTAAAACTATTATATTCCTATAAATTGAAAACAAGTTTAAAATGACCAATTTCATAAAAAATCTATAATTTTTTTTCTTTTTTTTTTTGAACATTAAGATAATATTAGAAAGCATAATAGTGTTCTAAGTTTAACATTATACAATTTGTAATACAAAATACTTTTACAAAAAAAGAAATCATGTCTTCTAAGTATAACAATAATGCAAAAGACAAACCAAAACATTATTGAAAAAAGAGAGCAGCAACTAGTGAGTATTGAGAACCAGAAGTTTAAATCTGAAATTGTCAAAAGGGACTAAAAATATATAGTTTTAGTCCTTCAACTTCTAATATATGCATATTCTTCATTCCTCCACTTTAAGTTAAGGGATAAAAATTATGCATATTTATACAAACTTAACAAAGTACTTGATAGAAAGTCTAAAAAAATATATTTTTCATAGTTGATGGACTAAAAAAGTAGATAAAAAAAGTTAAAGAATGAAAATTATACAAAACATTAAAGTTAACGATCAAAAATAGAATTTATCGTTTTTACATTTGAATTGATTAGTATTGACCAATTTTTAGTGTATCGACTGGTATGTTGAAATACCTGTCAATACACTGAAATTTGATCAAAATGGTTGAAATTTGATCAACACGAAATTGAACCTTATATATCATTTTAACTAAATAAAAAAATTGTTATTTACCGACTATAAACTAGTGTGAAACGGTATCAATAACATCGATTTAAACATAACATAAACATAATTTTTAGACAAAAAATAAGTATAAAATAATAGCAAAAAATTTCCTTTAAAATTTAAAAAGAAAACTCTAAACTATAATAAATTATAAAATGTGAATAATTAGTTATTAAGAGTTTTAACTTCTATTTAATAATTACTATAATGCAATATAGCATAATATTGACTGTATTATACCTTTTTAATTTAAGAAAATCCGTCTAAGAATTTGATGCTAAGGAATCAGATTACAAGAATATTCTCTACTTTGTTTAAAGAACGGCATGGGAGCTTGAATTCAATATTAAGTACTTTTTAAAACTCAAAATTAAATAAGTTAGTTAGAGTTTCTTGACATGTTGTTTTCATAGATAAGATTAGGAGATTAACAGTTCAAAAGTTAAAATATTGTTAGAGAGTTCTGTTTTAAAATTTTAACCATGAAACAAGAATTACTAAATGGGGTAGTTTTTAATGTCAAAAATTTATTATCAATTTGATAATTTAAATTATGCAAGTCTACCACAACATTTTTTTGTTTTTACCTAGAAATGGATTTAATTTGAAAAAGTACTGGTTATCCATCTCTTGGTGTTTCAGTATTATATATCCCAATTTACCTAGTGTTAAAAATTAAACTGAAAATACACTTGAATTTCATGACTTTATAATTAAATATTTCATCACAAATGGACATTCAACGATAGAATTGAAATTCGAATCTAGACTTCATATTTGTTTTTGGTGCTAATTTTCCTATTTAGAAACCACAATGGCCCTCGTTAATTTGGAGCTGAATTAGGTTGAATTTCATACAGGAAGCACTTTCAATTTTTATTTTTTCATTTACAAAATTTAAATTTGAGATATTAATTAAGAGAAATTGAACTCATTTAACTTGGATCAACAGTTTATTTAAAAAAAAAAAACACTGAAAATAAGTTCGTATTTGGAGTTGGAGAATTGGCTTTAAACTAGTTCCGTTCAACTGATTTACAACTCAATCCTAATTGACCCTCTAATCCCAATCCACATAGCCACTTTCGACTGTCGAGCATCAAAGCAAATAGTCAAGTTCTTTTCTTTCTCCAAAGAGCCACAAAGTGAAGGTGGCAACAACTGCTAGGCCCTCTCTTCTTCCATCGCTGTCCCTGTTTGCTTTCTCCGCCCCCTGATTCTCTCCTCATCGTGATTTCCTCTGCTTGTCTTTCCCTCTAACTCTCCTCAAGAACAACTCCAAACCCAATGCCACTCCCACTTCCATTTCTCATCTGTTCATCATGAACCCCAAATTCATCAACTTCGTTTCAATCCCTCTCTTGCCCACAAATTTGCCTTGACTTTACTTTTCTACTCCACTGTTCTGGTTTTTTTTTTTTTTTTACTTTTTTCATCTGGGGAATTCCCTTTTGATGGCTCTTCACTCCACTGTCTTCCCTTCTGTTGGGGGTTTGACTTCCTCTCCTCGTACTCTTTCCGTGAAATTCTGTCATCGTACTGCCAGAGCCCCAGGGATTTCTTGTCCTCCTCTTGTTTTGCCTCCTAGGTTGCATGTCCAAGGTACTTTACATAATTGATTCTAGATTAATTCAATGCAGACTTAATTTGAGTGGTGTTTTGCTTTGATGTTGTTCTAGTGATTTAAATATCTCTGATTTATATTTCTCATCTATTGTTATTTTAGGAAAAGCAATTTCCCGTGATGGTTTACCTGAAACAAAGGATTCTTCCCTTGTGGTTTGTTTTGGGGAAATGTTGATTGATTTTGTTCCAACTGTAAGTGGCCTTTCCTTGGCGGATGCTCCTGCATTCAAGAAAGCCCCGGGAGGTGCACCTGCTAATGTTGCAGTTGGAATTGCTCGTCTTGGTGGCTCATCAGCCTTTATAGGGAAGGTATCCTTTTAAAAGTTTTAACTAAATTTGTTTACTTTCATAGGTTTTAAAGATAATGATAGCCGAGGATGGCTATGGATTAACCTTTGCTTTTATGCACTAATATGAAGAGCAAGAGAGACAAAGAGAAAAGAAATATGTTTTTGATATCTTTCTTCTTTTATGTCTGATGTAGCATGTAATGTGCACAGGTTGGTGAAGATGAATTTGGTTACATGCTTGCTGACATATTGAAGGAGAATAATGTTAACAACCAAGGAATGCGTTTTGATCCTGGTGCCAGAACTGCTTTGGCATTTGTTACACTGAGGCATGATGGGGAGCGTGAGTTCATGTTTTACCGTAATCCTAGTGCTGATATGTTGCTTGAAGAAGCTGAACTTGATTTTGATTTGATTAGGAAGGTATGTTAAGGTTGCTACAAGTGTTCATTAAGTGAAAATAACATATAGCTATATCTTTTACTGATTATAAAGACTGGTATTTCTTGTATTTCAGAATTTAGGCAGCTATTATGTAATAACTGTACCATTTGTTGATAGTTGACTACCTTCAAGCCACCTACTTTCCAATCTTAAATAATTTACCTTGTTGAACCAATAAGCGTTATTTGAAATTCAAACAGCAGTCAATCAGTCACTAATGTCAACATGGTGTATTAGATCTTGTTTAAACGCTTTCAAACAATTTACCGCATTCAATGGCATGCTGGTGATCTTGTTTCATAGATCTTGTTGTCTTTTATTAGCTGCTTATCTTAGGAACTTATCAATGAAGTTTTACATTTTAAATGTTCTTCATATATTCCTTTTTCTTTTCGTCATTTGGCAGGCAAAAGTTCTTCACTATGGTTCCATAAGTCTTATTACAGAACCATGCAAGTCAGCTCATATTGCTGCTGCAAAAGCTGCAAAGGATGCTGGTGTTGTTCTGTCCTATGATCCCAACCTAAGACTTCCATTGTGGCCCTCTGCAGACAGTGCTCGAGAAGGAATTATGAGCATTTGGGACATGGCAGATATTGTCAAGGTAGCCATCCTTTCCATAGAAGATGATTTAGGGAGGTAGAATGCAATGATGTAAAATGGAGTCCCAGATTTAATGATCTCATTGATGTATGACATTAATTTTCAGATAAGTGAGGAAGAGATATCTTTTCTGACCAAAGGAGAAGATCCATATGATGATGCTGTTGTCCGTAAATTTTTCCATCCAAATCTTAAATTGCTCCTTGTCACTGAGGGCCCTGATGGTTGTAGGTATTACACAAAGGTAAGTTCCTCAAATATGAACTTCTGATCATGTAAACAGTTATGTAGGAAGAAATCAGTTTTAATCAACATTTTTCTTTTGTCTTTACTGTTTATAGTGGACAAAAACAAGAACTTCTGATAATGTAAACAGTTATGTAGGAAGAAATCAGTTTTAATTAACATTTTTCTTTTGTCTTTACTGTTTATACTGGACGAAAGAATAACTGCTTTAGTAAACCAAATAATAACCTCCTGGCACTACCTAGGGCTAGGGGATATGGTATATGCCTCAACATAGCTTTGCAGAAAGTTAGAGCTTTGGGGTAGAAGTAAAGACTTGATTTTATTATTTTTCTTCATCACCTGATTTTTGAATATTTCCATATAAGATTAATCATCTCACAAGATTGAAATTTTGATTAGAATCAGTTTACTAATCACAGTATGCAGAATACATTAACTCTTTGAGGTAGTTTTCTGATTTGTGAACTGAAAATGAACAATCTATTGTACTCTGCAGGAGTTCAGTGGGAGAGTCAAAGCTTTCAAGGTAGATCCTGTGGACACCACTGGTGCTGGGGATGCTTTTGTTGCTGGTGTCTTATCACATGTAGCTTCTGATTTCTCCTTAATTCAGGTATTTCCCATTGAAAATAATTGTACACCACTACACCCTCAGGTCAATAGTGCATTGCATGTCTGCAGTCTCTTTACATGTCCCTGCTGAGTGCTGACTCGTTTTTCCTGATGAAATATTTGATGATTGTGTTGATGGGTCTAGCATTTGAGATTCAATTCTGCCCTTGGCTGTGTACACATCTGATAATTTTACATGCTAACATCTACAGAAAAATATACCACTTTCTTGAATTTCGTCCATGTTTTATTACTAGACTGGTCTATGTTCCTGGTTTTCCCTTGTTAATTTAATTTCAATTTCACTATTCAAATGGTAAAAGTCATATTACAGGTTCTATTTCTTTAAGCATCATAACATGCATGCTGGTCCAGATAGAAGTTTACTAGTATAAACATAATTTGTAGAAACATAACAGTGTGAGCATCACAACAATGTTTGGTATTGAAAAATTCAGGACACTTTTGAAACCCTCGACTATCTCGATAAAGAATTTGGAATAATGAAAGTGCTGCCTCTCCTTTTCTTCTATCTAGTAATTGACTTAATGATTGGCATCATTGTCTTGATTTTTTTTCTTTTTCTTTTTCTTTTGAGAAACCAAGAATTATAACCTCAAATTTTTACACAAGTCTTTGGTTACTTCATTAGGTAGTAACATGTTATGTTTATGTTTCAGGACGAAGATCGACTGAGAGATGCTCTCAAGTTTGCCAATGCTTGTGGTGCATTGTCTGTGACACAGAGAGGTGCAATTCCAAGTTTGCCAACTAGAGAAGCTGTGCTAAACACCATCCTTAAGTCTGTAGCATAGATTTGCTTCTCATTCCTGCTGTAAAGAAATCTTCCAGTTCTTTGTCGGCTATGCCATGGTGTTCAACTATGAAGAGATTCGTTAAATAAGCTGAGTTATGTCCTCGTAATTTCTTGCTATTGTAACCATTACCTTTGATATTGCTATCAATTACTTGAATCTTGCGGATTACAGTCATCTTTGCATCAAGAAACTGCTCTTTTTTTTTTTCCTTTCTACTAGTTGATAGTTAGTTCTTCCAAATTTCTTAATCTAGATATGAACAGTTGTCAAACCAATCGTTCGATACAAAAGTAGATCCTACAAACAATATTGCAGATGCATTAGAAAGAGAGATAGATATGGGATTGCAGAAAATCATGATGGTCTGATAGTTAAAATGTCAAGATCTTTTTACGAAATTACTTAAAAATTTTCAATAAATTAACATATAAAAAGATTTTATTTTATTTATTTATTTTTTTTTGACTTGGGAGAATTGTTGGGGATAAAGAGTAGTGCGATAAGGTAGTAGATAAGGTAGTAGTATTTGAGAATAGATTTGAGGACTTTTATGTCCAGATACGTTCTCACAAAAGAAATGGTTACTAAGTCACATAGTGTCGAACATATAACAAGATTTTATTTTAAATAATTTCATATGGAGACTTGATATTTTAAATATCAAAATTACTGATTTTTACCTTTTTACAATAAATATTATCCAGGGTTCCTCGCTAAAACAGTTGGTAGTTATAACTTTTCTACACATGATTCGGTCATAGCGCCAAACCCGAATTCAAAGGACCACCTTGATTTTCCTACAAATCGTCTTTAAAAACTCCAACTTCATGCACTCTATATCTCTCATTCTTGTTCAAGAAACACAACCCAAGTTAACCATTTTTAAGTCTGAGAACATCACACTGTAAACAATGGATGATGCTGAGAAGGCCGAGCATGAACGCATCTTCAAGTGTTTTGACGCCAACGGCGACGGCAAGATATCCTCCGCAGAGCTTGGTGAAGCTCTGAAGACCATCGGCTCCGTCACGGGGGACGAAATTAAAAAGATGATGGCGGAGATTGACACTGATGGGGATGGCTACATTTCCTACCAGGAATTTACTGACTTCGCCCGTGCCAACCGTGGCTTAATGAAAGATGTCGCCAAGATTTTCTAAAATCTGTGTGTTTCTTTGCAGGCATTCACATTATTTTTTTCTCCATTTTGCATAAATTATTTATGATCTTCTCTTAATTCGTTTCTTTCTTTTTCATGATCATAAGAAACTGGGTTTTCTTCCATCCCCGTACCCCAAATTGTATCTGTTCAAAAGAAAGAACAAGAAAAAAAGAAAAAAAGAAAAAAAACTGGGTTTTCTTAGATTATTGTTGTTGGTTGTTAAACTGTTACCTTTTGTGTCTTTTAATTTGGTTCAATTAAATGCTTGTAGTTGTTGAACTGCATACATCAAAATAACTGTTGCTAAGCAGTCTCCACAACATACCTTGATTCATTCCACAAGCATGCTGCTTGCATTCAATAAAAATCAGAACCATAAGAATGAAAATGAATTGTCATTTCAACTAATTTTTTGTCTGGTTTTGATTTGTAAGGATTATTTGTCATTTCAGCTTAGCTGTATATATGGGGATTGATTCCTTTCAAATTAATCAAAATCTGAGAGTCTAAAAGCTTTGCTGTTTTGAAAGTCTCATGTTCGAATCTGCTGTCTCAAATTTGGAAATGGGATTTTGGGAAAGTAATAAAAGCAAGAGAATGCTGCAATAACTTGGCAAATTCTAGGACAATTAAGGCCTCTCTACGCTTACTTCAAACATGAAAAACAATCAAAATTGAACAGTTTAAACACTACCATCAACATCAAGGAGTGTTCTAAGCTTTTCAAGAGAACTCTCCCTCTAAAGAGTAGGGGACATGTGAATTCTGGATGTTTACACACACCATCTCATCAGACTCTTTTTCCCAATTACAATTTGAATACCTTTTTCTTTATTATTATTATTTTTTTTTTTTTTTAATTTTCAGCCTAGTTCTTTCTCCTCAAGCATGCAAAGCAAGAAAAACTGGTTGAAACTATAAATAGTTAAAACGTAGATTATATTGACAGTACGTTTCAGCGACGGTAAAGATGATCATCATCCTCAAACTCTGAAACTCCTAGCATTGCCAAAGCTAAGTGACTATTCATCTCACTTTTGGTCTGTTGTAATTGAGGGTAACAATCAATGATTCCAGAAAAATTGGACCTCTTTCTAAAAGAATAAAATGGTACTTCTTCACCTTTCAGTATGGCCATAATTTCAAATATGCCTGCCCTTTGAGATTCTTCATTACTTATGCAGGCGGCTGCAGCTTGAATCATTCTTGCTATTTGAGTTGAATTCTTCAAACGGCATTTCAGCCGCGGGTCAAGCAACTCTTCAGCAGCTGCCACTCCTCTATGCAAGAGAGGTTTTGCCTGAAAATGAAAATGGAAAGTTCCTGATCACAACTTCTACTTAAAAGCCATGTCGAGTTATTTATCATGACAGATACATACTTTTCAATACAGCGGCATTTCTCAAATCATTTTAGAATAAACTGATTCTCGAGGCTTCATCGTAGATGCCTACAGAAAGGGATTATTTTTTCTTTCCCAACTCTATTTCTAGAAAGCAAAATCCTAACTCCCTATGTGTTTTCAGATGATTTCATAGAATTCTAAAAGCCACAGATTTTGAGGGGCCAGGGAGAAATCTACAATCCTAGTTACCACTATAAAATCAATGCTCCAGATAATTACTGTTTTCAAGAGTCATCATAAATCTGTAGAATGAAGTTTCAACCAAACCATTAGAATGCGATATATCACCACAGAAATGCTGGTGTAGATACGTATCCAATTATTCATGAGTAACTATAATCTATGCTTCTCTGGACCACAGTGGAGTAATTTCACCATGAAGTAGTCATCGTTTAAATGTGGTTTTAAGCATTTTTTGGTGGTGCCAATTGATGTAGAGAGAACTGACTACTACCAACCCCCAATGGGAACCTATTATGGGACCATTTATTCAATCATCACATAGACAGTGAAAAAAAGCCTAAGTTATCAAAACGAACTTACCCAAAGAACCAAATTCTCTTCTCCTGGAGGCCTTCTTGCCTCAATTGGCTTCCGTCCAGTTAACAGTTCCAACAAGACAACCCCAAAAGCATAAACATCAGTCTTATCAGATACTTTTCCGTGTTGGAAATACTCGGGAGCTAAATAACTGCATATTCAAATTTAATTTTGGTTAGAATGGGGAAAAGAATCAACAAACTTTTAGTATTAATTGAACATTTAACAAGAGAATGTTAAAAATTTCATTTTTGTTTTCTCTGATAAATTTTCTTGAAATCTTACCCAAATGTTCCTTTAACAGTTTTGCAAAGAAATGGAACTGAGGGTGCTGATGTCCAACTAGCTAATCCAAAGTCACACAACTGCCATCACCATGATTTCAAAATCAGATTATCTATTGCATAAACTAAGCTGCCTTAATACTATTATATGCAACAATTCAAACCAGTCGCGAAATTCATAGAACAAGTTTCCTTACCTTTGGTGTTTTCTTGGAAGAAAGGAGAATGTTAGAGGGTTTAATGTCTCTATGAACAACGCATCTTTCAGTTCCATTGTGTAAATATGCTACTGCCTCTGCAATTCCTAAGGCAACCTTAAACCTCACAGACCAAGGAAGCCCCGTAGACTGTGTCTTGACTCCCTTGTCCTTCTCTGCAAAATTGGGGGATCGTAAATTCACTCAAATTCATAAAAAATTCAAACAAAATTTCCCATGGGAGAAAAATAAAGCATACCGTGCAAATGGTGCTCTAAGCTTCCACCGGAGACATACTTGTACACCAAGAACAGGCCCTCCTCAGGATCAATACAAAACCCCAAAAGAGGAACAATATATGGGTTGTGAAGAGAACTAGCAATCATCAATTCTCTACAAAAGGACTTAGGGGACTCCTTGTCTTCCTTATCCAGTCTCTTAATAGCCACAGCAGTCCTTAAAAACCCAATTCTACCCCTGAAAACAAAGCTCAAAGCTCCTCTTCCCAAAACTCTGCCTAGCCAATACAAGAAAACCAATCAAGATGTCAGTCAAAGCAGGAAGGATGAAAAAAAAAAAAAAAAGCCCCAAAATCAGTACAAGAAAAATGAAGAAAACCCCACCAAAGCACACACCTTTAGAGAAATTTCGAGTAGCTGCAAGAATTTCACCATAGCTGAGCCTAACCAAAGAATTGGCAACGGGTGAGATGGTTCTCTCAAGAGACTCAATCCTTCTCCATTTCATCTCCTTAGTTCTTGCCTCACTAAACCCATTATCTAAATTCACCATTAAAACCGTAGCAGAGGTCAAAGATGTCGCATTCATGTCCTCAAGCTCCACTTGAGAGCATAAACTAAACCTGAAAGACGAGTGCACAGATTGTGGCTCGGCAGTAGTCAATTCTGCTCCAGTCCCACCAGACTCTGCAAGCAACCATGCCTTGTTCTCCAAACTGTTCCCAGATTTCTTCTCACAGTTGCCATGATTCCTCCCCAAGCCTCTCCTCCGCCGAGGAGGCAGAAAACATGCCAAGCCAAAATTCCTAATCATCCTTATGAAAAGAACTCGGATTTTATGCTCATTACAGTCAAAGCAGTGTTCTGCAGGTGTATTGTAGAGAGCATTTAGGCCATTCTTTGTGCTTATGGTTCTAGAGTTAGTGCCATAAAAACCCATACCTTGAAACCAGATCTCAATGAAGGTAATGAAAGCAATAAAGAGCACAGAAACCCAGAAGCTAAAAAGGAGAGAGAAAGAAATAGCAAAGGCTGAGAGAATAAAATAAAGGTGAAAGCTTTGCTTGGAGCAGGAGACAGAATTTCTCAAAGAAAGAGAGGTGGACAAGGTGATGGGCAAAGTTTAATAGAACTCCGAGTACAAATAAAATTTGTTTAGGCAAAGGTCTACCTGACTAGGAATAAACTAACTATGGTGGGTTATTGGGGGAAGATGAAAATATTTACGGTCCTGAGGCAGAAGAGAAAACATGGAAATGGGGGATGAGAGGTTGCCCTAATAATGTGATTATTATTTTAAGGTAAGGTAGAGTAAAGGAGATTCTTGTTGCCAACACTGAAGTAGACAAGTGATCCCACATGAAAGAGGGATACGAGGGCACGTTTGCTGCACATGGTTTGAAATTGAATGCTGACAAATATAGGAGAAAAGAGGTTGCTCAGATTGGATTATGAAGTGAGAATGATTAGTAGAAAAAGGAGGGAGGGGTAAGGATTTGTGTGTTGCTGCTTTCTCAAAGGTGGTTAAGTGATAATAACTTTCTTTTAATTCAAGTTGTTGTATTATGAAATTACGTAAAATTGTAAATTTCATTAAACTTAATTTTATATGACTAAAAAAATTTATTTAATAAGTCAAAATTTTATTGAGATAGTTCAAATTCTCTAAAAATTGGAGTTAGTATCTAGAAAACTAGCATTTTGAGGAAAGTCTAATAGAAACGAAGTTCCATTTCTACACAAAATTGTTTCAAAATCTAGGCATGCCATTGTTATTTTACTCACACGAGTTTTAATGGTGTAATTTGCATAAAAAAGCACTATCACACCTAAATGTTAAAGGTTTTGTTTGTTCTTAATATCTAATCGTAATAAATAAAAAATTTTAAATTATAAATAATAACTATGAATAAAACTTAAAATTTTCATATTAATTATAAATTACATTTTAACAATTAATCCAAATAAGACCTAAAGGGATTCGAGGGACAGCTCGTGAATAATGCTATTAATCTTAACATACCCTCTTAGCCCTTACATGATGCCTATTCCCGTGTTGGACTTATATACTCTCTCTTAAAATAACTTTCACCTTTTGACTTTTTTTTTTTTAATTAAAAATTTAAAAATAATTTATGTATTTATCTCATAAAAAAAGAGACTTTTTTTAATAAGATAATAATTACTCTCTTTATTAAAATTTAGTTAACCTAATTTTTAATTTAAAATATTTAAATTTTGTTAT
>BPVZ01000267.1:125021-138083 GCA_020521535.1 Rubroshorea leprosula | reverse complement strand
TATATTTAATACATTTTAAAAATACAAATTAAACAAATCCTTTATATTTTTATCTCAAATTTTAATTTTATTTATTATTATTCTTTAAAAAAAAATACAGTGAGGACAGTGAATTTAGTGAATCCAGCAATCTCGAGACAATATTATTTGTAGGGCCATATTTTTTGGACATTCATTTAAAGCAAATCGCGTGTTGATTATTTGTAGGACCATATTATATAAAGCAAACCGCATCTTGATGGTATCAACCCCTTTATTGTGTCTAATATTCTGTCCATGCAATGACTATCATAACCCTATTGAGGAAAAACATATCAATATCACTCCAATATTAGAAAGTACCGACAGATGTAATTAGGAAATTTGATTTTCAAGAAGTTTAAATTTTGTAATTTTTCAGATAAAATGTTTGTTTAATGTTTTATGCTCTTCATATTTTAAAATAATAGTTTTTTTTTTTATTTTGTAGTTAAAAATTTAAAATAATTTTATTTTTATTTATTTTATTCTTAAAAAAATAAAAATAATAATCTTATATTAACCCATTAAGAATTTAGAATAATTTCGAGCTTGAGATTTTAAATTTAATTTTTATGATATGTACAATTAATTTAACATTATATTAGTGTTAAATTTTATTCAATAATAATTAATTTACACTACCAATATATAAAGCAGTAGTGGATATGTGATTAACTCTTTTTTAGCATCACATTCAAATCAGTCATTTTACATACCATATCAGCCTAAATATTCTCTCTCAGAACTTCATCCGTCTCCTTCTACCACCCACAGCCTCTCTCTTTTTCCCATCCTCTTCTTGTGCTACTCTTCCATCCTTGTAGCTATTTTCCAGAAAATATCCCCAACTAATAGATGGCTAAATTATTTTTACTCAAATTTTATTTTACTATATGTTCTCTTTGGCTTTTTTCAATCTTGTGATGGATATATCTCTTCGGATATCACTTCTATGAGTATGTTATTATTTCTTTCTTATTTACGTTGAATAAGCCCGACATATACCATTATATTGACCAAACTAGAGAGATAATATTAGGTGTTTTGATAGACATATCTCTTTAGATCATTATTTCCATGAGTGTGTTATTATTTTTTTTTCCTTTTTACATTGAACAATCTCTATATATACCATTATATTGACCAAATCAGATAGAGAATGTTAGGTGTTTTAATTAATACTGTTTAAATATATTTTTATTTTAAAACTTTTTATTAATTATGTTTTAATTCATTAAAACATCTAATTATTATTAATTAAAGTCCGTATTTAATTAATATAATAATAATTAAAATTTCTTTCCTAATTGTTGTTTTATTGTCTCTTTCTATTTAATATTTTATTTTATTGACACAAATTCCTCAATATTCTATCAAATTAAGCTTAATTAGTCTCTCTACAAAACCCAACAACTTTTAGCTTTAAGCATCACTGAGAAAGGAAAAGCAGTTACAACATAGCTAATTAAGGTATGTGTATATATAATAATACTTTCTAATCGATATCTTTACTTCTTCAATTCTTTTAAGATCTAAATCAAAATTCATGGTATATATTTTAATTTTTTTTTCTTTATATTATCTTTGCTATTTTCAATACCAACACGTGAAACTAATTAAATCAATCCATTAGGATAAAATACTAATTTGATGATAGTCAAATGAATGTGAGGTATTCAATAGATTAATCTAATTTATACTTCCATCCATTTCTCTTTCTCTTTTGTAGAAAAGCTTTCTTATCCGATGGAGGTCTTATCTCTTGTTGGAGGTTCTCTTTTATCTGCTACATTTGACTTGCTACTCAAAAAGTTGGATGGATATCTAAGTGATCAACTACGGAATTCAAAGGAGGATGTATGTGTGCAAGTGGAGAGCTGGAAGACTCTTTTGCCCAAAATCACTACTATACTTCAACATGCAGAAGAGAATCAAGTTGCCAACCAATTCGTGAAGTCATGTTTTGATGATCTCAGGAACTTAGCTTATGATATGGAGGACTTACTTGAAGAGTTTGTGATTGATGCCAAGAGGTCTGAATTGATTGCAAAATCTAAAGCCAGCATTAGTAAGGGGCAAAAAGTCAAATCCAGTCTTAAGAGTTTATTTAGATCTAAGGCCAAGCCCAATGGAGGGATCAATTCCATGGTGAATCATTTGAATGTTAGATTACAACATATTGAACAGGGGATGCATACTTTGGGCCTTTTCAATTTGACCATGAAAGTTGAAGACATTTCTCACAAAGAAGCTGCCAAAAGAGCTCACGAGTCTACAATTCTTGAAGATCATGTGTGTGGTCGAGATAGTGATAAGAAAGCTATTCTTGATAGGTTGCTAGAAGATGGAGGTAGTCTTGAACAAGACTTTGTTATTCCCATTGTCGGAATGGGTGGACTAGGCAAGACAACTCTTGCTCGACTCATTTATAATGATGAAAAACTAGAAGGAAGGTTTGACTTGAAGGCATGGGTTTGTGTTTCTGATGAGTTTGATGTTGCTCGAATAACAAGAAACATTTTAGAACATGTTACTAAGAAAAAGTATGATTTTGAAAATTTTGCTTTGCTTCAGGAGGAATTGAAAGTGGAGTTATCTGGGCACAAGTTTCTTCTTGTATTAGATGATGTTTGGAATAAGGAATATGGTCCCTGGGATGTCTTGAAGAGACCTTTCATGTCAGGAGCTTTGGGAAGCAAAATAATTGTCACAACTCGAAATAAGGATGTTGGGAAAATGATGAGAGGAGATGATGGAGTTTACAATTTAGAATTGCTACAAGATGATGCTTGTTTGCCATTATTTACACAACATGCACTGGGGAAAGAGAACTTTGATGCCCACCCAAACCTACAAGATGTTGGTGAGAAGCTTGTTAAGAGGTGCAAAAGATTGCCACTGGCGTTAAAAACACTCGGTGGCATCTTGCGAGGAACACTGTGTCGTGATGAGTGGGAAAATATATTAAATAGTGAGATATGGAGTTCATCAGAAGATCAAAGTGGAATTCTTCCTGCTTTGAGATTGAGCTACAATCATCTTCCTTCTCACTTGAAGCGATGCTTTGCTTATTGTGCTTTGTTCCCTAAAGATTATGAATTTGACAAAGAGAAGTTGGTTCTATTATGGATGGCTGGGGGCTTGTTACAGCAACAGTCACATGGAAAAAAGCAAATGGAAGAGGAGATTGGTGATCAATATTTTCAAGAGTTGCTATCACGATCACTCTTTCAACAATCTAGTGGAGTTGAATCACGGTTTGTGATGCATGACCTCATAAATGATTTAGCTATAGATGTTGCTAGAGAAATATATTGCAATCTTGAGCATAGCATGGATGATGAAAAATTAGAGAAGGCTCGTCATTTGTCATTCACTCCACGCCAGTATGAAATCTCAAAAAGATTCATAATCTTGGATAAATTGAAGCATTTGAGAACATTCTTGCCGTTGAGTGAGCTCAGTTATGGTTTTAACTGCTATTTGTCTAATAAAATTTTGCATGATTTCTTGCCAACTTTGAATTGCTTAAGAGTGTTGTCTCTCTGCAGCTATAAAATAAGCAAGCTACCAGATTTTTTTGAAAATTTGAAACATATTCGATACATTGATTTGTCTAATACACATATCAAATGTTTATCTGAATCAGTGGGTTTTCTTTTTTTCCTGCAAACACTACTATTACGTGGTTGTGATCAGCTTACTAAGTTGCCTACAACGATTGAGAATCTAATTGATCTTCATCATCTTGATATCACTGATACACCATCTTTAAAAGAGATGCCATCAGGAATAGGCAATCTTAAAAATCTTGTAACATTGTCCAAATTTATGGTGGGGAAGGCTAGTGGAATGATGAGATTATCTGATTTGAAGAATTTGTTGCAACTTCAAGGAAGATTGTCTATTCGAGATCTGCAAAATGTTTCGGTTGTTCAAGATGCTGGGGAGGCCAACCTAAACAAGATCCATGGTTTGGAAAAGTTAGTCTTAAAGTGGGCTATTCTTGATAACAATCGAGATGAATCAGTCCTCGAAATGCAGGTCCTCAGCTGGTTAAAACCTCATTCAAATTTGAAAAGTCTTCAAATTTCTTGCTATGGTGGCAGGAGTTTCCCAAACTGGGTTTGTGATCCATTATTATTTTTGAATTTATCATCCATGGAGCTCAGCAATTGTAAGAGATGCACTTTGTTACCATCACTTGGCCTACTACCTGTTCTCAAAAGATTGATTATTAAGGGCATGGAGGCAATAGAAGCTGTGGGTCTTGAGTTTTATGGGCAACATGACTCTTTTCAATTACTGGAGGAATTGGTTTTTCAAGACTTGTTAAATTGGAAGGAATGGACTTCTCCAACTGGAAGTGAAGGTGAATTCCCTTTTCTTCGTAGGCTTGTGATTGAAAATTGTCCTAAGTTGCTAGGCCAATTACCCAACAACCTTTCTTCACTTAAAGAGTTGGATGTTAAAGGTTGTAATGCGGTGCTTTTGAAGAGTATGGGTGATCTCATCTCGCTTGTTAATTTGAAAATTGTGAACATTTCAAAACTGACTTGTTTGCCTGAGAGTTTTACACAATTCTTGACAACACTTGAGACTCTGAATATTGCAAATTGCAATGATCTTACTTGTTTGTGGGAGGAAGGGACAAAAATAGAACAAAGCCTTTTGCCTTTTAATCTTAAACATCTTAGCATTGTGGGATGTGGAGCTTTGGAGTCATTACCTGATGCGATGATGGTGAGGATGGATGGAAGCAGTAGCAGCAACACTAGTATGTTGATGTCGAGACTGGAAGAGTTGGAAATTGGTGGTTGTGATTCTCTCAAGTCTTTTCCAGGAGGCAAATTACCCATCACACTCAAATACTTGAGTATAAATGACTGTAAAGGTCTAGGGTCCCTACCGGATATTGATGGTGACATTAATAATAGCAATCTAAAGTTGAAAATAGGGAATGTTCCATGTTTGTATTCTTCACTGCCAGCTTTTGTCAAGGAATTTGAAGTTACTGATTACAAGTGGTTGGAATCATTTCCAGAGAGGATGCTGCAATATTGTACGGGACTCCAATGCATTGTAATTGGAAGTTGTGAAATATTGAAAAGTTTACCCACCATTAATTACGTCAGCAATCTCATTGAATTATTTATTTACCACTGTGAAGTTTTAGAGTCCTTGCCAGACGAGTTAGGGTTATGCACTCCCAATCTTAAGCGTCTGACGATCATGGGTTGTAATAATTTGAAATCCCTCCCAAATACGATGTACCAGTTAAAATCTCTTCAAGGTATAGAGATGACAACTTGTTCCAGCATCGAGTTCATTCCAGATGGGAGTTTGCCCCCAAACTTAACATATCTTTATTTAGGGTGTGAGAATCTCAAGTGTGTGCCGAATACAATGTACCAGCTCACATTGCTTCAGGCTCTAAATATCCCAGGTGGGGCTTTGACGATGGGCCTTCAAAACCTTACGTCTCTTCGATGGTTAAAAATTGTGCAGAAATTCCCTCTGGATATTGTGCTGCCTTCTTCTTTAGCCTCTCTTTCGATCTACGATGAAGAAAATTTGAAATCTATACCTGAGGGGCTCTTCCAAAACCTAAGCTCCCTCGAACTGTTATGGATAGTTAACTGCCCGAAGCTACGATCTTTGCCAAAGGAAGCCTTCCGTCCCTCGTTTGGAGGACTATACATTGACAAGTGTCCGCATCTAAAACGACAGCGCTTTGAGGCGAAAGGAGACTACTGGACTCTCACCCGTGACATCCCCAATGTTAAAATATGTGAGAATGAGGTAATAAGACCTTGGTGTGAACTGAAAGTGGCATCACCATTTTATGCTTTTCATATGAGAATTTAGAACAATCTTTAATACTCAGTGTATATAGATAACACTTTTCTTTGACTTGTGCTGCCTTTTCTTATATATATATGCGTTGCAAATCCATTTTACATAGGTTGACCACAAGAGCTATCCAGCTTGCCACAATCAATTGTTGAGGTAAATAAAGCCAAGCCACTCCTCAATGTCACTAGTACTTCTTTCATTTCTTGGATTCATTAGTTATATATTATTATTTACTATTTATTATCCACCTTAAATTTATTTTTCTCTGAAAACATGCATGCATTCACTTGCCTCACAAATGACTTACGCTTTGAGATTATTTCAAAGGGGATGAGTGGCTGGCCTTGGCCTTATGGAAATTCACAACCACCCAAGGAGCTTGCTACTTGCAAAATAATGTTCTTAGGCAAGCCAACTAATTTGAATTTTAAATTTGATTACTGCAGGAGCTCATGTTTTCCATTCCAAAGAATTGGGAAGACTTTTGCAACAAGGAGTTGTTGATGTTCAAATGAGATTTTTCTGTATGTTGAACTGGAATGCGGATGCCTTTGCTGAATTAAGCAAGCTTGTAATCTGACTAAGCCAAGCTACAGTTTTACAAGCTTTTTATCTGGGGAAGCAGAAGTTACCCGTAAGTATCCAAACTACCTCTTTAAAATTTTCTTGTGATGCCTATTTGGTTTGCTATTGTGTTATTGTTTAGGACAAGGAATCAAAACTGATATATCAAGCTATCTGTATACTACATTTTACTTGAGCAAAGTTATACATTTTGATGACATACTAGTCTATTCCTCTGCTACCTATGATGTTAGCTGCCTTAGAATTAAATGATCATTTCCCGTTGCTTCCTTCTCCTGATTAATACATATTGGTTACAATGAAGATTGTCTAAATAATTGTAATTTATTTTGCAGCTTTTATTTTATTTTTTTTCAGATCTTATAGATTTCTATAGCTTTGTGTTTTTATTTTACTTTGATTTCATTTCAACAATTCACTTATCCATCTTTCCCTTCTATGTTACAATTGATGCTTTTTGTCTTTATCAAACTCTAAATGAATTATTTTCTCAAATTTCAGTCTTTGCCTTTGATTTTTCTAATTTCCCATCCTTTTTTTCATGTTCCCAGTTGCTTGTGCCGAGGAGATAGCAAAATCTTTTTAGGCCTATGTAGGACCCCTTGGTTTTGTGACTTCCTTTTTCCTTTTGTGTGCCAGAAGTTATGAGCATACTCTAAATTGTAGGGGTACTGCTTTTACCCCGTTTAATAATTTCATTTGTTGATGAAAAAAAAATATCATGTGCTTGCTCATTTCGAATCTAATTGATTTTTGTTGTCTTGTATTTGTTTTACCAGCTATTTGTATAACATTTTTCCTTATCTTAATTTTGATTCCAATGCATGGAGATCAAGCAGATATCAAGAAGTTAGTGTCACACGCGTTCCCTTATTTGCCTCCATCCTCATCTCTTATTAATTTCACATTTCCCATAATTTTAGTGATTGCTTCCCTACTACTATGTAATGTCCAACTTAGTTCATGTCTTAAATCTTATGGCAACTGATTAAACCCTTTACCTTTTTCAAGTCAACTACAGGATTAGTTAAAAGGTGACTGATCCAAGATTACAAGTTCAAGCCTCCCTTTTTAGGCAAGATCTTTCTTCAACAAGTAGGTGCTGGATGCTTTGACATTAATGTTGCCTTTCATGTGGGAGATGATGCTTCCAGTATAATGAGTCAGAAATGAATGATCCAACAATGTGTGCTGTGTTCTCTCTTTATTCATCCTAAGTCATAGCCAAGATTGCAGCACAAACATTGCTGCTCTAATTATCCGCTGCTTTACTTAACAATGGGCTGACTTGCAAAGTAGCTTCAAGATCTAACAACTTGATTATAAATGGCGTTCACAAATCTGTCATAGTTGCAAGCTTGAAGCTGTAAACTCTACCCTCCAAAAAATGCCCTCTCTAGTAAGGCAAAATTCACTCTCATCCCTCAATTGTTCAAAGAGAATCTCTATCATTTCTAGATATTACTAAGCTTTAATTCATTTTTGTAGGACGTGGATTTTCTTTGAGTTTTTCTAGTAACTTCCCTTGATCACTTCCCAAAATTAAGGACAATTCGAGGATATATATATATATATATATAAAGGTGGATGGAGTAAAGCTTCAGAGGCAGCATTATGGACAAACCATTTCAAGGTGCATCGTCACATTTTTATCCTTTAACATGCGCAAATTTTAAAATTTTAAACCCACTTATTAGTTGTAGGAGAACTTATCATTAAGCTCATTTATGCCAAACTGAACTATGTTAACCAACCATTTTAATTTCTTATTTCTTCAGGATTCTTTTGTTGTATGCATCTATCCATCTGGAGTTGAGAAGACTCTTCATGAACGCATACATGAACTGCTTGAGATTGGACTTTGAATGTAACAAGTCAGTGGAGCTTTAAATAACGACTGGTGGCTGGTTTTGATCAACACTGCAAAAACAATAGAGAGACAGGGAGAGTGAGTTGCAACAGCAGCAGGAAGGTTAGCAGAGGAGTTACGGTTCTACTAGATGATCAACAGTGATTTGGTCTCCAATTCCCCTTGGTGCAGACTCAGCACAATGAGATTCCCAATTTGATTGGAGATTTTGACTTCAAGCTTTATTTTGGTGATGATCATGACATTAGTGATCCAACAATTTATTCTTGATGATTTATCGTTCTGTACAACCTCTAGTGTTTCCTAGAGTAGATGAAACTTTGTTATATTGCTATTTTTATAGTGGATGTTTTTTCCTAAACTAGATCCCGTGATATTTCTCCTTAAAGAATTTTCATATTAAAATTTTCATATTAAAAAATCTAATGTCTTGATTTTGTAGATGTGATAATTTTTATTGAGTTAGTTGCTTGATTTATTTTTGAGTTTGATTATTTTCCATTTTATGGCAAAGAGAGAAAAAGAACACTAGTTGAATGTGGTATTTGGTGAGCCCTTTTGAAACAATGTGTTAAATATGCAGATTGGTTTTTGATCCATGAATCCCCAAACACTAGAAAAGCTCACTTTTAACGATCTCTATTCAAATTCAGGTTATTAGCTGTATTGGATGGATTTTTTGGTGGAAGACCCTAATTGGACTTCTGTATACTTTCAACCCAAACAAAGCTTTAGGATTTGATCCTTGCATAAGAAACGAAATATTAACATCATTGTACATTTACTTCAATTGAATATTGAATACTCCAGCGCTGAAAAGGTAAGGGATAGCATCTGATATCAATCTAGAACAGCAAGTCTGAATGGTCTTCCATTTTCAATCCTTGCAGCCACGTCTATTGTACATGCATCCAAGTGAACCCATGTGAACCATGCACCGCCCTCCTGAAATCCACAAATCAATCATCTAAGCAAATCATTTCAAATAATTTTCTAGCTTTCTTACCGTAGCACTGATCTTTCCACTGGCTGGACAACAACACTGCACGTCACCTACAAAAGTCAGCATAAGAACATAAGTAGAAAAGCCAACTGTTAGTAAGAGCCCTAAGTATGAGTTACCTTATAATTAGTCTCTAGTGTATACTTATACTACGACTGATGGCTAACATCTGGATTTGAAAATGTTTTCTTTTTTTTCTAAGGAAAATATGTAAAATGAAGCATTAGGATGACAAGTTAACCCTTGGCATTGTAGTCTTGGGATTCTTGAAATGCTATGACATACAAGTCTTTGACAAGGTTTAAAACAATCTTCTGCTATAAAGCAGCATCTATCAGATTAAGAAACTCCCGTGGATTGGCCTCCATATAAATATACTAAAAGGGAAATCAAGGGCTCAGAGGCAATTATGTTCACATGCAAATTCCTATTACTGGTCTTCCAAGTTGGAGAGACATTTACTACCATATCCACAAAGAGATGAATGCAAGAAAGGTAAATAAATTAGCACGGATATGACATCTAGTTTAAATTGAAAAGACACAAAGATTGAGCAGATATAGAAGAACATATAAAGAAATCTCACCACACTGCTCCCACTTATCGAAATTCACCAACCATGTGCTTGAACCAATCTGTGTAGATAATACATGATCCACCCAAACCTGAAACTTTTTTCCCTGCTTGTCTCCATACCTCTCTTTCAATTCCTGTATGCGTTCATGTAGAGTTTCCTCAACATCAGATGGATGGACAGTTACAGCAGATGGATCCTGAAGAAAAAAGAAATTAAAATTGGTGGTTTTTTCTGAACTTAGATCATAAAGTATTCCAACAAAATGAGAAGTGGAAACAGTGTTTCTTAGTAGATTCATTAGACAAAGAAAATCAATAGAAGTTGATGCAAAAATGTCAATAGGTACCAGTCAAAGTAGATCTAAAATGTAACTTAGTCCTAGTACTGGTTCTAGGTACAGCTACATAAAGTACATTTTGGTCAAGCATTTAAGCTCAAAGTTTTCTTCAGTTTATTATTTTAGGATAAATTTGCTCTCCTAGTTTTCCCAAGAAAAGCTATATACTTCTATCTATACCTATACTCAAGTTAATCCTTCAGCCAACACTCCAAACTACCAGGGACTTTTTATTTCCACTTGGGCATGATATATGTAGCAGCAGAGTAGGGATGCATCCTCAACATCATGATGATCAACCTGCAGAAAGAGCACCATGTCCAATTAAAGTAACTAATAGCAATACGACCACTACATCACTACGGAGCGAAGCAAGAAATTATGAAACCTACCATTGTATGATCAAGATCAGAAACTATCACATTAACACATTAATAACTAACACAATTAGACGCTTCTATGTGAATTTAAGTTATGAATTCTACAAAATGGAACAGGTTTGAAATCACAACACAAAGAAGTAATCAGGGACAAATTCAGGATTTTCCCTTCTCCTCCACAAATTTCACCCACTTTCAACTCCAAAAACACCCTGAAATTCTTTTGAGATGAAGAGAAAAAGATGGAATCCCTAAACCCTAACATCTTTTAAATTGCTAGCTTTCACTCATAATCCCCTCTCATCTTTTTAAATTTCCTATCTCTACACCAAGACACCTTGAATTGAAAAGGAATTTACCTTTAAGTTTCCCCAAATTCTTATGATTTTTGCATAATTTTTCCTTCCAGCCACAATTTAGCCCTCAATCGATCATTTCCCTTCAACCATGTCTTTCTTCCACAGAGTTTTGTCATCTTTCAACGCATGTATATGTTTTTCTGGTGCATGAAATAGACAGAGATTAAAGAAGGTTAAATGTTAATTTTCGTCCATCAACTTTAAGATCTATATAATTTTTGTTCCTTAATTTTTTATGTATTTTTTTATTTATTAACTATGAAAAATATATTTTTTAATCATTTCGTCAATTAATCTTGTTAAATTTATCTAAATTTACATTTTTTTAATCTCTTAACTTTTGATATATACATATTTTTAGTCCCTCAATTTAAAATTGAAGAATTAAAAATGTGTATATTTAAATAAATTTAATAGATAAACTAATGAAAGATAAAAAAAGTATTTTTTTTATAATTAAAGGACAAAAAAATACATAAAAAGATAAACAAATTAAAATTATGTAAAACTTTAAAGTTAATAGATCAAAATTAATATTTAACCATTAAAGAAAGCTGAAATCCGTTCTTGGTCTCAAAGAAGGAGATTCAATTTTAGGATGTTCTTTTTGAAAAACCCTTTAAATCCATTTTAAAATTAGAAAGGGAAAAAGTTCGTAAGCCACCGGTTGAAATCAGTTTCTGATTTAGGGATCTGATACTAGTGCTACGTGGCAACACGATGGGGAGAGTGGCCACAAGCGAGTGGTTTCACCCCTTTAGTTCCGCCAATGAGTGCCACATCATCTGACTATTTATTTTGTTAGAGTTATGAGTTGAATAACCAAAATGTTGATTTTGATAAAGATGGATGACTGAATACCCATGAAATTCACCCATGAATGAACTATGAACATTTCTGGATAAATCTAGTTTATATAATGGAATAAGAATCTGGCCAAAAATATATATAATGGAACAAGAAAGTTTTTAATCTAAAACGAGGGAAACGATAAAAAAAAAAATTATAATATTTGGTTGTCATGGAGGTTTGAACTCTTATCATCAATCTTAATAATAAGATTTTTAATATTATAAAATCATAAATTCTCTAAAATATTTGGAGTAAAGTGTCATCTTTACCAAAATTCAAGAGGAAGATGCAATTTTTCCTAATTAACATGCATGTTGAAAATAATCCGGTTTCAACTAATTAAAACTTAGTGTTTCTTTAAAAAATTACATCTTCTTTAATTTTAGTGTAAATGACAATTTAGTCCAAACTTTAAACATTCTAAAAAATTTATGATTCTATAATAATAAAAATCTTATTATTAAGATTGATAATAAGAATTTAAATTTTTGTAACAACTACGTAATACTAATAATGTGGTTGATAAAAAAATCATCTTTTGAAGATGAAGTTTACATTCACCTACTTTTTTTTGCCAATACCAACAATTAAATCCTAAACAATTTTTATATTCTAAAGGTTAAATTCCTATTTTGGTCCTTGAACTATTGTAAAGACCTCCAACTTGGTCTCTGAACTAAAAAAATCCCTAATTTGGTCCTTGAACTATTGTACGACCCCTGAGTTGGTCCCTAAACTATTGTACGGACTCTTAAATTAGTCCCTAAACTATTATATGGATCTTCAATTTGATCCCTATTGTTTACCGATTTAGCTCTAACTTAGTCTGTCTGTTAAATAATAGCTTAGGGACCAAATTGGGGCGAAATTGTAAATAGTAAGGATTAAATTGGGGATCCGTACAATAATTTAAGGACCAACTTAGGCCAAATTATAAACAGTGGGGACAAAATTGAGGGTTTGTACAATAGTTTAGGAATCAAATTAAGAATTTCTTTAGTTCAAGAACCAAATGAAAGGTTCATACAATAATTTAGGGATCAAAATGAAAATTTAACCCATTTTAAATGGAGTGGTAAGGAAGCTCCTCAATTTCTTGAACTACAGAAACCAACTCAAAGTAGGCCTCAGATGGCAATCGGTCATGTGCCGAGCAAATAAACGGTAAGTCTTTGTTTTTTTTTTTTTTTTTTTTTTTTTTTTTAACAAGAAGAAAAATAAT
>BPVZ01000266.1:34641-45566 GCA_020521535.1 Rubroshorea leprosula | reverse complement strand
TTTTTTTTTGTCAACTGCATAATCAACCTTTATTATAAGTTTAATTTGAGAAGAACAAAGAAAAGAAAAAAGAGCAGAGAAAAAATTTTAATTAATTAAATTATATTATTTTTAAATATTATAATTTAATAAATCAAAAAAATCTTTTCTCTCCGCTCCTCAAACTAAACTTAAATTATATCATTTTTAAATATTATAATTTAAATTTGTTATGGCTCTGTTTTGCGTTCGTCAAGCTAAATTCTTGGACTCTTCTATGTTCTCTTGTGTGTTTACGTTTGTTAACTCTGTTATTTGTTATATCTCTAGTTAGTGTCGTGTATGATCATGAATCAGGTTGACTACATTACTCAATCAAGTTAAGATTACACACATTTAATGACCAAATAGACAAATTGGGATTAACTAATCCACTTATTAGCCATATGCAGAATTCTTGATATATAGTTTTTTTTAGTAAGGTTTTGTAAAGAATATTCCTTGGGCTGTTTTCACAAAATCAAGAAAATCCACAGAAACATTACAATTTCAATCAATGCGAAACCAGAATTGAATAATTTCCAATTTCAGAAACTGAGTTCTATGTGAAAGGGATACATGATGAAGAGAAGATGAAAGACAGAGCAACTCCTTCAAAATATAATCGAAGTCAGACCCACGAAAATTTCAGAAACTTCAACAGAAATGGCGGCTCCGACGAGAAAGTGCAGAACAGAGTAAGAACGGTGTGAAAAAAGGACAGAGTCACGATTGAAACAGAGCCTGAAGAACGGAATAAGAACGAAGGAGAAACCCGTGATTGAATTGAAAAATGGCTAGAAAGGAGACTGTGTACATGGGCGTACCCATAGGCCCAATGGTTAAGTATTTGAGTTTTCCAAATGCTTGCGTCATGGGTGTTGGGTTCAAGGGCTGGTAAGAGAAACAAAAGGAAGATTGTGTATTGGTGTTAACGTGTTAGGGCTTTGATTTTAGGCCTAGTATTAACTATTAAGTTTTTTTCATTTTTTGGGAGGCCCATAGGCCGTCGGGCCGAATGTTAAGTCTTTTGGGTCAAATCTGAGCCATTCGGTTCAACCCAGATCTTCTGGTCATACTCACTTGAGTCGAGATTTTTTTTTTAATAATAGAGCCGACATTGAAAGAAAACAAACAGGGAAATAATAAAAAAAAGGAATACTTTAATCATATGCATGGTCTGCTGTTTTATCATTCGAATTATTTTGAATTATAAAAATAAAAATTCGTAGGTAGAGAAAAAAACTTAATATTAAGGAGTTTTATCTTTTATTTAAAAATAATTATTTTACAGTTCAAAATAATTTGATTTATGAAATAATTTTTTTGTTTTATATATTTCCCAATTTCATATCATTTTGTCCCCTCACCGAATTAGTTGTGCAAATTCAAGCTTATCTGTATACTTGTAACTGAACTTATTTACAACAATATCCCAATTACCAAATTACCAGACGTGCAGATAGACTCACAGACCAATTTTATTCCATCATCTTAAAATCAATGCTCAATATCAAATTATCAATATATGCACCATTGGGCTCCAACAGTTCACCATTCTAGACATTCTATCCTTCACAAATGCCCTTTTCTTGAAGGCATATCAAATCCTCCTATCATCATCTTTTTAGAACAACATAAATTATCCAAGAACTGGACCATAAGGCCAGACAGAGTCCGCCCATGCTTCAAAATTCCTATTTGTGCTTGCCCCTTCTCCTTTTTGTACTCTGAAATGGTTCATTGGTTGACTTTGGTTGGGGCTAAGACCTTTTCCAAGTATTCTAAAATTGTAACGGGTAAGCCATTAGTGATTTTAGTTTCTGTTAATGACATAATCCACCCTTACATAAGGAAAATTGTAGATTTACCTCTCCATTTTCAGTTTAATTGAGATGATTTGAGGGGAGGAGAGAAGAAAAAATGATTTTTTAACTAATCAAATTATAATATTTTAAAACGTTATAATTTAATTAACTAAAAAACTCTTTCCTCTCTTCTCCACCCCTCTCCTCCCCTCAACCCAATATATTATTAATTAACGAAAGAATAAAAAAAATGTAATTTACAGAGTTGAGGGAGCAAAGTGCTAAAACTAATTTAGGAACCAAAAGTGTTTAAAATGTAAAATTCAGAGACTAAATTTAATATTTAACCATTTTTGGAATAAACAATATGAAGAAAATCGATCAGGTGGAAGCTTTTTCTTTTTGAGGCTTTTGTGATGCACAATCAAAAATATCTTTTTGCAAATTGCTGGCAATTTAAATTGTGAAAATATTTAAATGTTTTTATTAAATAAAATTTATTAAGAGTGTTTTAGTATTTTCATATTCAAACTACTCTTTTTTACCATTTTTAATAAATTTAGTTTGACTTTTTAATTTTTAAGATATGAATTTTAAATGAAAATTAACCATTTATATAAATAATAATTGAATTTTTTTATCAAATAAAAATATTTAACAAAAGCTATATATAAGGATAAAAAAATTTTAATTATTATTCATATAAATTGTTAAATTTTTATTTAAAATGTATATTTTAAAAGTTAAAATATCAAATTAAATTTATTAAAAATAAATGAAGGAAATATATATATATTTTGCAATTCATGGATTGATCTATGAAGAGGTAAGCGAGGTAACTCAGTCCCCAGCTTTTGGGAGGGTTTGAAGTAAAGGCTTAGACCCACCGTTGGACATAAAATGGTACAATTCTCCATTAGAAAAGTTCGGGGCCAAACTCATTTAATTTGAGTCAATGCCTCCAAAAGAAAGTAATAGTGAAAGACAAGGGTGAAGAAGATTTTTATTGATAACGTTATGCAGATGTATTAATAAATGAATAGCATTCATTTCTTTCAAATAAATTTTGTACTAGAATTGAGATGAGAGTCTTCGTGTCCATAAGATATCCTAAAGTCGTCTTAATTTTTAATTTTTAATCTATTTCAAAAAATTTGAATGAGATTTATAAAGATAGCATATTCTAACTTCAAAACCTATAAAAACTTGATACGATTCCTCTTATAGATAGTAAACTTTAGAGAACTAACTTTATTCTATCTAAAGACACATGTTAATGGTATACATTTTTTATTAATAAAAAAATAAAAATTAATATTAATTTTAACAATTATTGAATTAAATTCATATAAGTAGAAATGATACTAAAATTAATATTAATTTTTTATATTTTTTATGTAATTAAAACAAAGAATATATTTTTATTTTTATTTTTTTGAACAGGGATACATATATGGGGGAGGTGTGAATCGAACCCTAGCCCTCGGGTTAGGGGATGCACCTTACAAGTCGGCCTATGGCCGTTGGGCCATGAGACCCAGGTGCAATTTTTATATTTTTTATGTAATTAAAACAAAGAATAAGAAATACAACATCAATCTCTAGCTATTCATACAACTTAGAAAAGAAAAGAGTTATAGTTACAATTTTACTTGGTATTATAAATTTATAATATAATATGTCATTTTATAATTAAATCTTTTAATTTAGAAATTTATTCATAATATTATATGCATTCACTTATTTAATATCACATCATATTTATTTAATTTTACGTCATACTAATAAATTTATAATTTCAAGTAATATTGTATCAATAGGATTACTTACTTAAAAAACCCAACCATTAATGTAAAACCATAAAGTATTTATAACAGAAAGAATCCAAGGCCTGGTTGGTACAGAGGAATTGAAATTGCTTTTGGAACTGCAAGAGGGCTTGCTTAGCTGCATGAAGAGTGTAGCAACCGGATCAGATATTGTGACATCAAGCCTCACAGTATCCTACAAGACGATTCTTTGACAACAAGAATTTCAGACTTTGGATTAGCAAAACTTCTGAAGATAGAGTAGACACAAACTTTTACAGAATTTAAGGGAACAAGAGGATATGTTGGGCCTGAATGGTTGATTGGAAACAAGCCTGTCACAGTTAAGGTTTATTAAGGAAACCTCAGATACTGCACCATCAATCATGGCTTAATCACACAAGGGATATCAAGACTAAATGATTCTTTCGATTATTTTGCCAATCATATATTCTGTAATAATAAAGATTCTACACATTATGTATATTTCCTTTTTCACTAGTTCCTTCCACAAGAGTAAATTAGGGTTGCTATAGAACCTGTGTATATATACATGTAAAATCAGTGAATAAATATCTAAGCTTCCAGTCTTGATCTCCCTCTTCACCTCACTAGTGGTATCAGAGCTCTCTCTCAAACGAGCATAACTAATGGCTAGTGAATCCTCTGCAACTATCACCTCTCCTCCTATCTTCACTAATGCCGCCATCCCTATTGGACAAAAGACTATCATCACTATCAATGCTGTTGCTCATTTTCCTCTCAAACTCACTCCTAGCAACTATCCCTCTTGGCGGGCACAATTTCTATCCATCCTCACAGTCTACAAATTAACTGGGTTTCTTAATGGATCTAGGCCTTGCCCACCAGCACCAATCGGAGAGGTTCCGAATTCACCCTTTGAGCTTTGGATCCGTCAAGATCAATTGATCCGTCATGCTATCCTTACATCAGTTTCAGAACCAATTGCTCCTTACATATATGCTACTGAAACTTCACAACAAGCCTGGAAAACTCTAGCCAATCTCTATGCCAATCACTCAAGATCTAGAGTTTTTACACTCAAGGAGAGGCTTCAAAACACTCGCCGTGAAGGCTGCACTGTCTTTGAATTTCTTCATCAACTCAAGGTGCTCGCCGATGAACTTGTTGCAATTGACAAACCTCTTACCAATGATGACTTGACGGTGTATGTACTCAATGGGATAGGCCCTGAATTTCGTGAGATCTCCGCTTCGATACGTGCTCAAGATGAGCCACTTTCCTTTGAAGAACTTCATGACAAACTAGTTGCCCATGAAGAAAGCATGCACAGGGAAGAAACTCGAATTGAAAATACACCAGTGACTGCCCATTTTGTTGCTATGCCCACAAGGAGACTTGCTGGAATTTTGCCATTGCCACAAAATATACAACCTTTTGGATCAAGCCAACAAATGGCAGGAGTAAGAGGAAATGGGAGCCAAAGACCAAATCAATTCAACAAAAAAAGAGGAGGCCCAATCAGCCCAACACTAGCAGGCCCAATATATCTTGTCAACTTTGCAACCATTTTGGGCATACTCCTTGTACATGCTCATTGTTTCAAAATCAAGGCCAAGGACCCACAACCCAGTATGTAACATCTACCGGTCCAAACAATAATGAGTGGGTGATTGATTTAGGTGCCAATAATCATATCACAACTGATTTGTCGAACCTGTCATTGCATTCAGAATATAACAGCCCTAATGAACTAATTATTGGAGATGGTTTAGGTTTGAAAATCACTCATGTTGGTCATACTACCCTCACAACACCCACCTCATCTCTTCATTTACATAATGTTTTATTTGCACCTACAGCATCTTATAATCTTATTTTTGTCTCTCAATTATGCAAAACCACAAATTCTATTGTTGAATTTCATCCTAATTTTTTCTTGGTGAAGGATGGCAGCACGGGGGCGATACTACTGCAAGGGCCAAACCGACATGGGATGTACCAAGTTCCTCTAATGGGGCCATCTAAACAAATGCCCATGGCATATCTTGGGGAAAAGACATTAGCAATAAATTGGCATGCAAGGCTGGGACATCCATCATCTAAAATATTCAAAAAAATTTTAGTGTTATCAATTTGCCATTAATAAATAAATTCGATGGTTTTTACTATGATTCTTGTTCTTGTTCTTGTTCTTGTTCTAAAAGCCACAAACTCCCATTCTCCAAATCCTCCATCACTAGCCATGCCCCCCTTGAATATATTTTTTCTGATGTTTGGGGTTCTGCACCCACCGCGTCTATTGATAGTTACAAGTTTTTTATTATTTTTGTGGATTTATACAGTCGGTATGTTGGGCTGTATCCAACCTAAAAAAAAATTAGATGTCTCAATTATCTTTTCAAAATTCAAGCCTCTCATTGAAAATTAATTTGGGCGTAAAATAATTAATTTTTATTTCGATGGAGGTGGGAAATACGTTGCTCTTCGAAATTACTTTCAACAACATGGTATTTCTCATTTCACCACCCCACCTTACACTCCAAAACTAAATGGTATTTGTGAAAGATGAAATGGATCTATTGTTGAAACTGGTCTAGCTTTACCTCACTATAGTTCACTTCCCACTCATTTATGGTCCCATGCTTTTCAAACTGTAGTATACTTACTCAGTCATTTACCTACTTCTGTCTTGTCTTTCACACTACTTTTGAAAAGCTTTTCTCTATTCCACCAAATTATTTAAAACTAAAATCCCTTGGGTGTGCCTGTTACCTTTGGATGCACCCATACACTCAAAATAAACTCCAAGCAAGATCTCATTAATGTAATTTTGGTTGGTTACTCAGTTGATCATCTTGGTTATAAGTGTTTTGATCCTCAAATTAATAAAATATTTATTTCAAGACATGTTACCTTTCATGAAAATCACTTTCCTTTTCGGGCTTCTACAGGTCAATCAACTTCTCAAAATCAAATTTTCCCTGATCTCACCAGTGTTCAAATCTCTAATTTTTCTCCTTCAATTCCATCTCAGCCCTCCATCAACTCAGCTTCTCCTTTTCCTTCTCCTTCTCCGGCACGGGACTCAGCTCCATCCTCTACTCCTCTCCCAGCCTTGCCACCGCCAGTGCCCTCCGCCACTGCCACCCCAACTCTGTAAGACTTCGTCATCCCAGTCTTGCAGGATGCATCGCCTCCCATTGCTTGCGGTTCAGGTCTGGTCCGCTCTCCCTCCTGCTCATGTATTTCCCGCTCTCTCACTACTTCTTATGTTGCCGTCGACTCCCCTCCCTCTCCCTCTCCCTCTCCCTCTCCCTCTTCCTCGTCCCTGTCCCCTGTCTCCTCCTCGTCACCGGCCTCTGTCTCGTCTTCCCCAGCCACCGACTCCCCTTCACCTGGTCCGGCCCCAATCCCTCGTCAACAGCTTTGGAATTTTGCTGCTAAAGCTCATTTGTTGTAGGAGGAAAGTTGAGCAAGATTTAGAGGATGAAAAACAAAAGTTATTAGCTGATTAGGCATCTGATTGCTATTAAGAAGGGAAACTGTATCTTCTAGTTCAGGAGGATGAAGAGGCAATGGAGGACATTAATAGGGTAGAGAAGTTTGTAATGATTGCCATTTGTTGCATTCAAGATCACCCATCTCTGAGACCCACTATGAAGAGAGTCTCACAGATGCTACAAGGAACTGTTGAAGTTTCTTATCCTCCAGTCAATCCCCATTCATCAGTTTAATTTAAATAACCTACCAAAGCCCCATGATCAGTTAATAGAGGAGTGTGATCAATATTATTGGTTCTTCAGATTCATGGGGTGATCTCTGTTGATCTTGTGAGGCTTTCTTCTAGATATTCATAGTTACATGTTAGTTGAAGAAATGTGTTAGGGCTGTGTTTCACCTAAATTTTTGAACTCGTGTATGTTTATGTTTGACTGCATTATTCAATAGAGATTACACCACTTGCCACAACCAATTTAGAAAAATTAAGATAAGTAATGCTTTAATTAGATAAGTAATGCTTTTATTAGACACCTGCAGAATTCTTGATATATAGATATAGTTTTGGTTAAACCCCTATTTTGGTCCCTGAACTATTGTACGGATCCCCGATTTGGTCCCTGAACTAAAGAAATCCCTAATTTGGTCCTTGAACTATTGTATGGACCCCTAAGTTGGTCCCTAAACTATTGTACGGACCCCGAGTTAGTCCCTAAACTATTATACAGATCCCTAATTTGGTCCCTACTGTTTACCAATTTAGCCCCAACTTGGTCCTTCTATTAAATAATAGCTCAGGGACCAAATTGGGGTGAAATTGTAAACAGTAAGGACCAAATTGGGGTGAAATTGTAAACAGTAAGGACCAAATTGGGGTGAAATTGTAAACAGTAAGGACCAAATTGGGGGTCCGTACAATAGTTCAAGGACCAACTTAGGCCAAATTATAAACAGTGAGGACCAAATCGGGGATCTGTACAATAGTTTAGGGACCAAATCAGAGATTTCTTTAGTTCAAGGACCAAATTGGGGGTCTGTACAATAGTTCAGGGACCAAAATGGGGATTTAACATATAGTTTTTAATAAGGTTTGTAGAGATGGTATACCTTGGGGTTGAGGTTAATTTTGGGCTCGGCTCTTCAGTTTCGCTTTTTAACGTCTAGTTCACTAAATCAAAGAAAACCCACAGAAACATATTGCAATTTTAATCACAAGCAAACCACAATTTCCAATTTCAGAAAATTAAAAAGATACATGGTGAACAAAGGTTGAAGGACAGAGCAACACCTTCAAAATTCAATTGAACCAAGACCTCATAAGATTTCATAATTAATTACTTCGGCATCCAATTGAGACCGACCCACGGCAATTTCAGAAACTTCATCAGAAATGGCAGCCCCGACGAAAATAGGCTGATGTGCAGAAGAAGAACGAAGTGAAAGAAGGACAAAGTCACTATTCAGACTTCGATTCAAACAGAGACTGAAGAACGGAGGGACCCAAGAATGGATGAAGACGAGTGAAGAAGAAACATGTGATTGAAACTTTTTTTTATTTATTTTTTAATTTTTTTGGGCCCTGGAATTTTTTTTAACATGGATAATTCGGAGGAAAGAGAATTAATTTTACAAATATTAAAATTAAGATTTTAAACTTGATAAATCTGCACCTTACCCAATGCAAGTAGTAATATGAGTGCAGGCCTTTGAAATTGAGATTGAACTGATTGAAGAATGGAAGAGTGTTGGGGCCTTGGGGGCTTTCTTTTTAGTTTAATTTAACAGCTCATCTAGTAACCGTTCATTTTTTTTTTAAATTTTAATCTAAAATTTTTGTTTTATTCCAAAATATCTATTAATTTTTAAAATTATATTAATTTCATCTAATTATTGTTCGGCAGCCATAGAACAAACAAGGGACTATATTTACCTGCTGCTACAGCCTTGTTTTTGCGCAAAATTTCAAAGTCTGGTTCTCAAAGCCGTTGTAAACCATGGCTTCTTCTCCATAATATTCTCTACGTCTCATTCTACTTTTATTGCCGCCAGTTTGTGTTTTAGCTCTAATATATCAAAACATAACATTGGGCTCCTCATTAACTGCAACGCTCAATCAAAACAATTCTTGGAAATCTTCATCTGATGATTTCGCACTTGGCTTCCAACAGAAACAGATATTAAACATTGGCGGCAGCCTTGATGCTCGTTATTCAGAAATGAACTACTCGAGTGGAAGGTTTCAAATGCAGTTACAATTCAATGGAAATCTTGTACTTTCTACTTTACATTGCCCACAGCGTTCGCCAAATGCTAATTAATGGTCAGTTAACACTAACGGAAGTGGCTTTGAGGTTATCTTTAACCTGTCTGGCTACATCTACCTAGAAGCTGAAAATGGAAAGATACTCATTTATATAACATTAAGTAGAGCTTCAACTAGCGACTTCTACCAGCTAGCAATCCTTGAATATGATGGTGTCTTCAGGCAATATATCTACCCAAGGAACAATAGTGTCATGATGGAAGGCCTATGGCCTGGTCCTCACTGTCCCATGACCCAGACAACATTTGCAAGAGCATCAAAACACAACACATGGGTAGTTGGGCCTGCTGGTTCAACAGCTACTGTATTCAAGGAGATGGTCAGAGACATAAATGTCAGTGCCCACATGGATACTCACTCTTTGATCCAAATAATGAAATGAATGGATGCTAACAGGCTTTTGTCCCACAAGATTGTGATGGAGACCAAGATGCAGATGTTTTTCATATAAGGGAGCTGCCAGGCGTAAATTGGTGGGGAGGGGATTATGAATATTTTAAGCAGGTTAATGAGGATTGGTGCAAATAGGTATGCTTGACAGATTGCTTTTGTACTGTTGCAATGGTTAATACAAATCGTGACTGTTGGATCTCAAATGGAGTGCAACATAATGATGGAATGAAAGCACTGGTCAAAATAAGGAAAGACAATTCCACAACATCCGTTTGCATGGAGAAAGACAGTTCTACACGGCCATCTGCAGCTAAGTGTTTAGAGAAATATAAGTCAACACTGATTCTTATTGTAACTATGCTCTTTAGTAGCTTAGCATTTTTAAAACTTGTTCTGTTGATTGTTACTCTTTGGGCTGTTCAAAGGATAAGAAGGGTGATTCAGCCCCCCTGAGAAATCCGAGGCATGAGTTTGCAAAGCCTCACTTACAAGGAACTTGCAGGAAGCCACAAATAATTCCAAAGAATAACTTGGAAATGGTGCTTGCGCAACAGTTTACAAGGAATTGTTGCTATTTGTAACAATAATTTTATTGCAGTTAAAAGATTGGACAAGCTGGTGACAAACAGTGAGCAAGAATTTCAAGCAGAAATTAGTGCTATTGGCAAGACAAATCACAAGAATTTTGTGCAACATCTAGGATTTTGGAATAAGGGACAACATCGACTTTTGGTGTATGAATACATGAGTAATGGATCTTTAGCATCATACCTTTTCGAGAATTCAAGGCCCAGTTGGCATAGAAGAACTCAAATTGCTTCTGGAACAGCAAGAGGGCTTGTTTATTTACATGAAGAGTGCAGCAACCAAATCATACACTGTGATCAAGCCTCAAAATATCCTTCTAGATTATGCCTTGACAGCAAGAATTTCAGACTTTGGATTGGCAAAACTTTTAAAGACAGATCAATACGAACAGTTACTGCAATTAGGGGAACAAAATGATATGTTGCCCCATAATGGTTCAAAAGCATGCCTGTCACAGTCAAAGTCAACATTTACAGCTTTGAAAATCACACATTAAGTATAAAA
>BPVZ01000266.1:9110-21350 GCA_020521535.1 Rubroshorea leprosula | reverse complement strand
ATTCATTCTTTGTGCAGAAAAGGACTTGCATGCATAATAATAGGAGTTTTGGAATTAATTGAATATTTTATGGAAGTTGAGGGACTGAACTGCAAGAAGAAAGAGGTTTCTTTGGGACCTAAATGAATGAATCTTAAGCTTTGAGATCTCAATGCTTATCATACAAAACTTGAAGGATCAGATCTGCAGTTTTACCATTGAAAAAATTGCAAAAAAGACCAAAAACCCGACACGGGTGTGGTGTCGACACATAATCGGGGTGTCGACACTATGCGTTACGCGTTCAGAATCACATTTTTTGTTTCTTGTTTTGTGTGGACACGTAATTTAAGGTGTCGACGCTAAGCGTGCAGCATCCAAACTCCCAATTTCCTATTTTGTTCTGAGTCCTACTTCTCTTCTAATAAGGTTTCTTAAACTCTATAAATACCCATTCAAAAAATCAGTTTGGGGGCTTTTGGAGAGGAGACCAAGAGAGACGGCTACAAGGAATTCAACAACGAAAGAGGATCAAGGCTTGAGATTTTATATCATTAAACTGGTTTTGTTTGTCCTAAAATTTTATTTTATGATGTTGGATACTCGTATATTCATCATGAAATTGTTGATTCTCTTTTCTTTAATTATGAACTGATTTGCCATCTAAGGTTACGATTTAGCCTGATCAATTTAATATAAAGTTTTATGATTTTTATACTTTTAAGGTTTATTATTTTATGTAGAGTATATATTATTGTTCTTAATGCTTTTTAATGATTGGCCACCATTAAAATTGATTTGGAGAGCATAATTGAGACCGAGAAGAGATTTTATGCAATAGTTTCTAGTAATATATACAATGAATTGAACGAAAGCCAGATATGGACCAATGTGATCTGTGTAGTATTAGTGATAAGTGGACTTAATTTTCCATGTAAATTAGGGAATTTCACATAATATAATGCACCTTTATCTATTTAAATTCACATAAAGATATAGTGGGTTAATAGGTGAAGACAGGTTTGGTATAACTTGAGAAAGTATATCAGATAGGATAGGAAATTTCGCTGTCACATAAATAATAATTACCTTGGAAGTATATTAATCTAAATTCTATATTAATTGATTATGATGAAATCGGATGCCTTAGAATTTTAATTCTTGGTGTTACTTAAAGTCAATTTAGTTTTTCGTTAATTAGTTTAATTATTTAGTTTAGTCAAATCATTTAATTTCAATTGTTCAAATAAAATTAGAATTAATTAATTTTGATACTTAGTTAGGCTACAGTCTTTGTGAGACGATACTCTATTTTCATCATTATATTACTTGAACTGACTAGTACACTTGTTAGAGTGAAATTAGCTCATCAAGTTTTTGTTGCCGTTGCCGGGAACTGTATTGATTCTAATTAATATCAAGCAGATTAATTTTAGTTTTAATTTGGATTTTTTTTTTATTATTTAGCAGGTGTGCAAGTTAGTGCATGATTCGTTTTGAAAATACAGAACTTGCACCTTTTGATCCTGAGATTGAGCAAACTTTTCATCAATTGAAAAACCAAAGGACAGCACTCATTGTTAAGCCAATTGACATCATGGCTGAAGATCCAGTAGCAAATCAAGCCATTCGAACATTGAAGGAATATGCTTCACCTTCAATTGAAGGAACTATTTCAAGCATAAGGAGACCAGCTATCCAAGCAAATAATTTTGAAATTAAGCCAGCAACAATTCAGATGATTCAACAATCTGTGCAATTTTGTGGGTTGCCAAGTGATGATCCTAATGCTCATATTGCTAATTTTTTAGAGATTTGTGACACTTTTAAATATAATGGAGTTTCTGATGATGCTATTAAACTAAGGCTTTTTCCATTTTCTCTACGAGACAAGGCAAAGAATTGGTTAAATTCTTTACTTGTTGGGTCGATCACCACATGGGATATGATGGCTTAAAAATTTTTAAGTAAGCTTTTCCCTCCTGCTAAAATTGCTAAGATGCGTAACGATATTGCCACTTTTTTGGAGCTGGATATGGAGTCATTATATGAGGCATGGAGAGATACAAAGAGCTACTCAGGAAGTGTCCACATCATGGTCTACCTATATGGTTACAGGTACACACTTTTTATAATGGTTTATTTCCTAATAATCGTACCATGATTGATGCAGCTGCCGAAGGATTATTAATGAGTAAAAATGCTGATGAGGGTTATAACCTCATAGAGGAGATGGCTTCAAATAGTTATCAATGGGGTTCGAAAAGATCACACATTAGGAAAAATGCTGGAATTCATGGTGTTGATGCCTTTACTGCTTTGACAGCACAAATTGAGGTTTTAAATCAAAAGTTAAGTAGGATGAATGTCTCAACTATACAAGCCACAAGCATTAATTGTGACTTGTGTGGGGGAGCACATCCTAGTTTTGAATGTTTAGAAGGTAATTCTTTTATTTCTTCATCTGAACATGCTAATTTTGTTTGTTTTAATAAGCAGCAAAATAATCCATACTCCAACACTTACAATCCTGGTTGGAAAAATCATCCAAATTTTTCATGGAGCAACAATCAAAATCTAGTAAAGCAACCTCCAATATTTCAGCAACCACTTGAAAAAAAAAATCAAATTTGGAGGACTTGCTAAAAAAGTTCATTGTTGTTAGTGAATCAAGGTTTCAAAATCAAGAGGCAGCAACCAAGAGCTTAGAAGCAGCAGTAGAGAACCAAGGTGCATCAATTCGAAATTTAGAAGTTCAGTTGGGTCAATTGGCAAATGTAATTTTTGGAAGAAGTCAAGGTGCTCTACCTAGCAACACAGAGATAAATCCCAAAGAACATGTAAAAGCTATAAATTTGAGGAGTGGGAAACAAATTGGTGAGGAAGAAGACAAAGAGAAAAAATCAGAAGAGGAAGAGAAAGAAAATGAAATTCAAGAGCCACCCAAACCCAAAGAAGTCAAGCCTTATGTGCCTCCAATTCCTTTTCCTCAAAGATTGAAGCAGCATAAACTAGATAAGCAATTTGCTAAATTTCTTGAAGTTTTTAAGAAGTTACATATTAACATTCCTTTTGCAGATGCTTTAGCTCAAATGCCTAGTTATGCCAAGTTCTTGAAGGAGATATTATCCAACGAGAGGAAACTGGAAGAACATGAGACTGTGAATCTTACTGAAGAATGTTCAGCAATTCTTCAAAATAAGCTTCCTCCAAAATTAAAAGATCCAGGGAGTTTTACAATTCCTTGCACTATTGGAGACTGTCAATTTGGGAAAGCTTTATGTGATTTGGGAGCTAGTATTAATTTGATGCCTTTTTCTGTTTTCAGGAAGTTGGGATTAGGAGAACCAAAGGCAACCATAGTATCTCTTCAACTTGCTAATCGATCCATCAAATATCCAAGGGGTATAATTGAAGATATACTAGTAAAGGTGGACAAATTTATTTTTCCAGCAGATTTTATAGTTCTAGATATGGAGGAAGACTTTGAGGTACCTCTTATCTTATGTCGCCTTTTTCTAGCAACTGGTAGGACATTAATTGATGTTCAGCAAGGAAAATTAATGCTTAGAGTAGGAGAGGAAAAAGTTACTTTTAATGTTTTTGAGTCTATGAAATATCCCTCCAGTTCTAATTCATGTTTTAGAATAGATGTTATTGATATGGCTGTTGAAGAAATACTACAGGTAGAAAATTTTGAAGATCCACTTGAGGCATGCATTATCCATTCCAAGGACATCAATGATGAGAATGAAAGCAGCAGAAAGTGTGCACTTCAATTGGCAGCCCTTCCACAATATTCCATCTCAAGTGTGCCAAAAATAGAAGTTCTCAACATCAAAGCATCTCAATTTAAACCATCACTTGAAAAAGCTCCTAAACTTGAACTCAAGCCTCTCCCTCCACATTTAAAGTATGCTTACTTAGAAAATTGTTCTTTACTGGTAATTATCTCTTCTTTTTTGACAGGTTTGATGGAAGAAAAACTCCTTCGAATTTTAAGAGAGCACAAACGAGCAATTGGGTGGACTATAGCTGATATCAAGGGAATTAGCCCTTCAATTTGCATGCACAAAATTCTCATGGAGGAAAACTTTAGGCCTACTATTCAATCACAAAGGTGTTTGAATCCACATATGCAAGAGGTAGTGAAAGCTGAGGTAATTAAATTACTTGATGTAGGAATTATTTATCCTATTTTTGATAGCTCATGGGTAAGTCCAGTTCAAGTAGTTCCAAAAAAGGGAGGTATGACAGTGGTTGAGAATGAGCATAATGAATTAATTCCTACTAGAACAGTGACTGGTTGGCGTGTGTGCATAAATTATAGAAAATTAAATGATGCCACTAGAAAATATCACTTTCCTTTACCTTTTATTGATCAAATATTAGAAAGACTTGTTGGACATGCTTTTGATTGTTTTCTAGATGGTTATTCAGGATATAATCAAATTCCTATTGCACCGGAAGATCAAGAGAAAACCACTTTCACTTGCCCATATGGTACTTTTGCTTATAGGAGGATGCCTTTTGGTTTGTGTAATGCACCTGCCACTTTTCAAAGATGTGTGATGGCTATATTTCATGATATGGTAGAAAAGTTCATTGAAATTTTCATGGATGATTTTTCTGTATTTGGTGATTCTTTTGATGCATGTTTGAAAATTTTGGAATTGGTTTTGCAAAGATGTGAGGAAACTAATCTTGTCTTGAATTGGGAAAAGTGTCATTTTATGGTGCAGGAAGGTATAGTATTGGGACATAAAGCGTCTTCTAGAGGAATCGAAGTTGACCAAGCAAAGGTGGAGGTGATTGAAAAAGTACCCCCACCTACTTCAGTTAAGGCTGTAAGAAGTTTCCTTGGACATGCAGGGTTTTACAGAAGATTCATCAAGGATTTTTCTAAAATCACAAAACCCCTTTCTAACCTTTTAGCTAAGGATGTTCCTTTTAATTTTGATGATGAATGCTTGCAGGCCTTTAACAACTTGAAGGAAAAGCTCATAACTGCACCCATCATGGCAGCACCTGATTGGAGTTTACCCTTTGAGCTTATGTGTGATGCAAGTGATAATGCAATAGGAACTGTTTTGGGACAAAGAAAGAACAAAGTTTTTCAAGCCATATATTATGCTAGCCGCACCCTTTTAGAAGCTCAATTGACTTATACAACCACAGAAAAGGAGTTTTTTGCAGTAGTATTTGCTTTTGATAAATTTCGTTCTTATTTAATTGCTAATAAAGTTGTTGTTTATACTGACCATTCAGTTCTTAAATATTTGCTCGCCAAGAAAGATGCAAAGCCTAGGTTGATTAGATGGATCCTCCTCCTTCAAGAAATTGACATAGAGATAAAGGACAAAAAAGGCATTGAGAATTTAGTTGCCGATCATTTATCAAGAATTGAGAGTCCTAACCAAGAAAGGGATGAATTTTCAATCAATGAAGAATTTCCAGATGAGAATCAAGGTTTTAAAAATCGGACCGAATCGGTCGGTTGAATCGGTTAGACCGACACCCGGTGTAAAAAACGGGTCGGTTGAATATTTCAAACCATTTAAGCTATTGAACCACTTAAAACCGCTCAGACCATCCAAACCAGTGAGAACCAGTAACCCGTCAAACCAACTGGGTCAACTCTTGGGACAAAATTTTCACAAATTTGTCTCCACTGGGTTTCGAACACCAAGTCTCATGAAGGGTAAGCAAGCCATTTGCAACTTGGCCACCCGTGTCTTGTGAGGTAAGTTGCAAAGAATATCTTTTAAAGAATACTGTGAAGATTTTAAAGGAAAAATGAGTCTGGTGAGGTTCGAACACCAGCCTTCTTGGATGCTCAACTTAGATTCGTGCCACTTGATCTGATTCGAGTTTGTTGTCAAAGCATGCGTTAAGATATATTTATGGTAGAATTACATAAATTGAACAACTTTGTCACTTATGGGATTTGAACTGTGATTCTCTTCAATAAAAATAAAAGTCCTAACCATCAGCACCACAAGTAATTCTTTGATATAAGTTGTATTATATTTAATTTAATATATATTATCAAAATTTAATCAACTCGATTTTTTCACCGATTAAACTAATTGAACCATTAAAACCATGAACCGGAGGTCAAAATGGTTTGACCTTCGGTTTGGTTTTGAAAACATTGGGTGAAATCTATTCCTTGGTATGTTGATTTTGCAAACTATTTGGCAAGTAACATCCATCCTCATGATCTATCTTATCAACAGAAGAAAAAATTATTTTCTGATGTTAAACATTATTTTTGGGAGGAGCCTTTCTTGTATAAATTGTGTGCAAATCAAATCATTAGAAGGTGTGTTCCAGAAGAGGAAGTAGTAAGTATACTCCATCATTGTCACAACCGAGAGGCTGGAGGTCACTTAGGAGCTTCCAAAACTGCAGCCAAAGTTCTACAATCAAGTTTTTATTGGCCACATATTTTTAGAGATGCATATGCTTTTGTTGCCTCATGTGATAAATGTCAAAGAAGTGGCAATATTTCCAGAAAAAATGAGATGCCTTTAAACAACTTGCTTGTTTGTGAATTATTTGATGTTTGGGGTATTGATTTTATGGGGCCTTTTCCACGTTCTTTTACAAACCAATATATTTTGGTTGCTATGGATTATGTTTCTAAGTGGGTGGAGGCTATAGCTTTACCAACTAATGATGCTAGGGTAGTTGTTAAGTTCTTGAAGAAAATTTTTTTTTACTAGATTTGGCATCCCTAGAGCAATCATTAGTGATGGGGGTAAACATTTTTGTAATAAACAATTTGATGCACTTTTGAGTAAATATGGAGTCACACATAAAGTTGCAACCCCATACCACCCACAAACTAGTGGCCAAGTAGAGGTTTCAAATAGGGAATTGAAGAAAATCCTTGAAAAAACAATGAGCACATCTAAGAAAGATTGGTCATTGAAACTTGATGATGCACTTTGGGCATATAGAATAGCTTTTAAAACTCTTATTGGTATGTCTCCATATAGGTTAGTTTTTGGAAAGGCATGTCATTTACCTGTAGAACTTGAACATAAAGCATATTGGGCTGTGAAATTTTTGAATTTTGATATGCAAGCTGCAGGAGAGAAAAGGATATTGCAATTGAATGAATTGGATGAATTCCGTCATGAAGCATATGAGAATTCAAAGATCTACAAAGAACGCACCAAGAAGTGGCATGACAACCACATTTTGAGACGTGAATTTGTAGTTGGTCAAAAAGTTTTACTCTATAATTCTCGTCTTAAATTGTTTCCAGGTAAATTGAGATCCAAGTGGTCAGGTCTTTTCATTGTGAAAAAGGTTTTCCCTTATGGAGTGGTAGAAATTTCTCATGAAACCAAAGGCAGTTTTAAAGTAAATGGTCATCGTTTGAAGCCTTATATTGATGGTTGTGGATTCAACACAAAACCACCTCACATTGCATGATCCAGAATGATCCTTTAAAACAGTCAAGCTAATGACTATAAATTAAGCACTTCTTGGGAGGCAACCCAAGCATTATTTTTTTTTCCATTTTATTTTTCTTTAGTTTCTTTTTATTATTACTGATTTATTTTACTTTTTCTAGTTTCAGATTAGTGCACAGTTTGAGGAAAATTCAAGAGTCAAGCTCAACTTTGTATATTCAAGTGCATAAAATCTGGGAAGTTTCCTTTCTCCTTTACTTATTCTTCTAACATTGAGGACAATGCTTGATTTAAGTTTGGGGGAGGGAGATATATTTTGATGCTCATACTTGCATTAGATCATATTCATGTTGCTTGCATACTAATTTTTTTTCTTTTCTTTTCTGTTTTTCTTCTCTTTACAAAACAGGTTTTTTTAGGAATTTGATCATTTAGTAGCAAAGATTTAAATATTCAGGGGTTAGAAATTCATGAGTGCCATATTAGAAAAATACAAAATCTGAAAAATAACACCATTGTGATGAAGTTTAAGTTCATGAGTATTGTACTTCAATTGAGCACAAGTTTGTAGTGAGAAGTTTAGAAGGAAGGCTTAGTAGCATCTAAAAAGCACATTTAAAAAAAAAAAAAAAGAAAGAGGAAAGGAAGCCAATACAAAAGAGTTATTACATTTTACTCCAATGTTTTTAGTTGCTTAGTAACTGGGGGTTAGGCATGAGACCCATGTTAGCTTTCACGTCAAACGGTGACTTGAAATATGAGTATGTAAAGCACTCTAAGTTTATGACTTGTTAAGTAACCGGGTGCTTTCATCACAAATGTTAGTATTTGCGTCAAAAGGCAAGTGATAGCTTTGGGAAAAGTATTTGTATGGCTTAAAAAAAGAAAAAGAAAAAAAGAGTCAAATGTTTCGTGGCCTTTGTTATTTGAGTAAGTATGTTCTTAGGGGTGTCTTTTCACCTAATGCCCTAAAGCCAACTGGTTTGGGAGTCATTAACAGAAAACTTGTTACATGGGTAACTTAGAAAGCCTAAGGAAACTTAACTCCAAAAAAAAGAAAAGAAAAATAATAATGTGCTAAAGTGTGAAGGTCTAAATTCGAAAACTTCTCATTATGAATTTTCACACACACACTAAGTGCTCATGAGCTAAATCTTTTGATAAGTGGTGTGAAGAATAGGATGGAGTATTTGAAGTTAAGGGAGTATTTGAAACTCTTGAATATTTGAGACTTTGTATCTTTGGAAGTTTACAAAATGACCATTTGGCTCTTGGGCAAAGTTGTGATGATAATTCAATGGCCTCTCCAGTGGAAGATAATCATAGAACATCCAAGGAAGCATTTGCAACACAACTGCAGATGGTTGATGGTGATTGTGAGGATAATGAGTACATTGATCAGGTATCAATTTTGCAAAGGATGAACTCCAAGGAGTTAAATTCATTTCAATTGGGGAAACAACTGTCTTGCAAATGGACAACAGAAGCAGGACCACGAATTGGCTGTGTAAGGGATTATCCCTCGAAGCTCCAGTCCCGGGCCTTGGAGCAAGTGAACTTGTCTCCCAGAAGTGCAAGCCACTTAAAACCATACTACTCTCCCCGCTTTCCTAGCTACTTGAGTCCTAAGGTATCTTCTCCATTATGTTGTGGTGAGGAAATGACAGGCTCACCTATGCTCAAGAAAGGGAGTTTATTGCAAAGAAGCATTCCTTACATAACACAGTCCTCCCCATTGTTGAAAGAAGCACTGGTAGGTGCAATCAATGGTGTATCATAACTAACAACACATTCCATATTAGTTCATTCTTTTCTGTGAATAGAAAAGATGATACAGGAATTCTTTTCATTCTTTCCAACCAGGATCATGTGTACGCCTGTTTTTCGCCTTTGTTCATTTTGTACCATATTAGATGAGATATGTAGGATTATGGGTTTAAATGCTCTTTGATACAAAAGGAAATGTTCATTTTTCCACAGGTAGCATATGATCTTATTACTCATCAAATGTATTCATAAAAACAGAAATCAATGAAAGGCAATGATATTTTCTGCATTCTTGGATAATTCTTTTCATGGTTAGCTAATTTTCATCATCACCAGAGAAAAAAAAAATCTCTCATCTGTTATTTTCCAGATACTTCTGTTCTTACTGTGTGTAATCTAGGAACTCAACATGCTAGAATTTCTTTTAAGTAATAATTCCATGGTCGCACGTACAATTTAAACAAAAATGACAACAAATCATATGCAACCAAAATATTACGTGTCTCAAAAAATGGCACTTTTTTTTTATGATAAATTGAATTTTCACATTAATGAATATAATTTTCTTCTCATTTTTTGGCTAGAATATAATTTTCTTCTCTGTTTCTCACTATATGGAAAGCAAGGAATTTACTAAAAGGAATTTATTAATATTCCATATCAGCTACTGAAGTAGCACCATAAGTACTTATTCATGAAGACTAAAATTCCACTCTATACTTTACATTGGACTTGCACTAAACTTGACTAGTAATCACAACAGAGAAAAGTAGGAGAAAAAAAAATAAACAATGAAGTGATAGCATAGGGGATAGATATCATATTCACTGCTTCCTCTTATTCAATCTTTCACACCCTTCCCTTTGCATCTTGGCTACCAGATTCGGAATGTCTTCATAAACCATTCGCATTTTCTTGTAAAAACAATGTTTCCAATGACAACACCAATGAGGAATCCACATCCATAACCTAGCAACACTAATTTCCAATCAAATTTAGCTAACAATCCAGAGTCTTCATTTCCTTTGGAGGTTGAGGATGGTGGAGGCAAATTCTCGGAGTTATAGTAATCACATTTTCTTGACAGTGGCATTCCGCACAGTCTTGAATTTCCATCGAAAGAGCTGTTTTCAAATGTATCAAACTGTTGGCCTTTCGGGATAGGACCTGTCAAATGGTTGTGAGACACATTGAAGACTTCAAGAAAATTGAGCCACGTCAGCTGTGTAGGAATTCTTCCTGTCAACTTGTTCTGAGAAAGGTCAAGTGCTTCAAGATTTGCAAGATATCCCAAGGTTGTTGGGATTGGACCAACAAGGATGTTATTGGAAAGATTGAGCGATTGAAGTCGCTTTAAGTTCCCAACTACTTCTGGAATCTCTCCATCAAATTTGTTGCAAGAAAGATCCATGGCACTAAAAACCTCCAAGATCTTTGGATATTCCCTTTTCTGTCCTTTGGTTGTTATTGTCATTGAGTAAGGAAATACAAAAGGAACGATGAGAAGGTTGTACACGAAATGGCGCTTATATGCTTGCAAATATGTTGCGTTCTCCCCATCAAGATTAGCCATGGCATTCCATCTTGCAAAGAAGTCTATTGGCAAAGTGCCAACAAATCCGTTGTTTGAGAGGTCAATGATGCGGAGCTTAGGAAACAAGAAATTTGTCTCTGGTACTCTGATTGAAATTGTGCCATAGAACCTATTTGAACGCAAAATAAGAATCCTCAATTCAAGAAGAGCTCCCAACCAGGAAGGGAAAGTATCTTTGATCTTGTTTTTTCCAAAATCAAGAAACTCCAACATTTTGCAGTTGCCTAGTGATCTTGGTAACCTCCCATGCAAATTATTCTGTCCCATTTTAATTTCTTTGAGTTTGTTTCCAGTTTCCCATGTTTCAGGAATAGGACCATGGAGGTTGTTTCCTTCCAAGTTTAAAACCAACATGGAGCTAAGGTTGCCAAAACATTGCAGCATCATTCCGCTCAAATTATTGTGAGACAAATCGAGCACTTGAAGAGAAGTCATGTTGCAGAATTGATGTGGAATTTCTCCACTGAACATATTCCCGGAAACTAAGTAGAAAAGGATGGAGAGCGGTGGGATTGGTAAAGAACCTTTGAGAAAGTTAAAACTAAGGTCTAGATAAAAAAGACTAGTAGAAGGAAAAACAAGAAAGGATTCTTCAAAACTTGTGAAATTGTTGTGAGAAAGCTCTAAACCCCACAAATTTGCACTCATATTCAATATCCAACTAGGTATCTGGCCATGGATGTTGTTGGAGCCGAGGCTGAGGGCATTCAATTCACTTTGGTTATGCAAAAAGTCTGGAAACTCTCTTAGATTACAACAGGCAAGACCAAGTTCTTTAAACTTTGGAATTGTTCTATTGGTGGGAGTTTTGATTACTAATGAGAAATTATTAAAGCCCAATTGCAATGATTTAAGGGATTTGAGTTCAAGAAATGTGTCAAACTCAACAATACCACTTAAGTTATTGAAACCAACAAGGAGTGTTTCAAGGTTCTTGAGTCTGGAAATTGAGCTTGGAAGAGATCCTTGTAACATATTAGACCCGAGATCCAATTGTCTTAAATCTGTTAGGTTTGAAATCCAAGATGGAAAATGGCCAAAAATATGATTATAAGAAAGGTCTATCTTTATGAGATGGGTCAAGCTAGCCAAAGAAGAAGGGACCTCACTAAAAGTGAATTGATTTAATCCAAGATTTATTTGAGTTAGTTGAGTGAGGTTTGAGAAGAAAGGGGCATTTTCTCCCTTGAAAGAATTATTTGGGAGGTTCAATACATGGAGCTTGGTGAGATTACCAATTGAAGGTGGTACCCAACCTGAGAGGTTACAACTACTGACATCTAAATATTCCAAAGAGCTAAGCATTCCTATTGAGATAGGTAACTCACCAGAAAAGATTGTGTTTCCAACATCGAGTGCCCTAAGCTGACTGTGAGAGTGAAATTCAGGAAAACTACCACTAAGTTCCCAATTGTTCTCCAAATCAAGGACTTGAAGTTTAGGTAGTTGAAAAATGTCTATGGGAAACTTTCC